>BMAO01029332.1:0-26446 GCA_019973975.1 Trichonephila clavata
TAATTCGATGAAAGTAAAACAAATATAAAATCATGCATTATATTTATTTGCTACGCTACATACAAAGAAATTAATGAATTTTAATAACCCTTTTTTATATTAAAATATGCAATTTGTTTAACAAAATGAATTATGCATTAATAATTTTTTTTAATGTTTAAAAAATGCATTTATGGAATATATGCATAAATATTCGCTGAATATTTTGCATTTTTTTTTTGTTGGTTTTTCAAAATATTAAGAAAATGGGCTGAAATTATTTATTCCAATTAATATTAAATGCTTTCATTAAATATTTATTTAATTCACAATTTGAAAAAATATTTTAAAAATAAAAAACTTTACACACACAACACATCGGAACATGTTTCTTAGATTAAATCTCCATCACGCGTTTTTGGCTAAGCAGTTATAAAATGGAAATCTTTGATCGATATGGACACAAATCTAAAATAAACATTTTTGAGCATAATTATTCAAATCACACCTTTAAGACGGCTTGCATTTCTTACATTACTGTCAGTACCACAGCTTTAGGAATATTTATGTATTCCAGCCACTTCCGCAATCGCGAGTTTGAAACTGTTTCGATTAATGTGAAAGCTTCATTTTGCAGCCAGCCTGCAGACGCAACTGTCAGGAATTGCATTAATAATTCATTCATTAAAGTGTCTGAGTTCTAGTAAGGAAAGCTTCACTCCATTTACTGCTGAAGTTCTATTAGCACATGTGCAAACTATGAAATGGAAATGGAAGCAATTCTTATTTCATATCTTCGATTTGGGAAAAGTACCGTAAATTAGAAGTTCCTTGATCTTTACTTCCAAATGTTTTCTTATATTTAGCAAATGGATTCCAGGTCTTCGAATATAAATAGAATTAATCGCATCAAATGGGATATCGAGAGTTTTGCAAATAGTAATCTTGCAGTTTTATTTTCGTTGGCGAAGGAATCAACATCTAAACTTCCCTTGTAACTCAATTTTTTAATTTGATGAATTTTTTTAAATTAAATATTTTTATTTTTGCCTACAGCTTGCAAATTTAGTATGATAAATTAATTATTAATATATTTTTCTATTATTAAGGTAATTTAAGGATTTCTCTATTGTTATTTTATTTATTCAGTTAAATGTTTTCTTTTTTTATAAATTGAATTAAGGATTTAGAGATAAATAAAAAATAAATGTAATTTTCGTTTAATTTCGAATTAATGATTTGAGATAAAATGAAGAAAATCGTGTAAATTTTTCTTTTAATTTCAAAAGATGTTTCTGAGATAGAAAAAATTAATTTTTTTTTTCCGTTTTCATTTTGGATTAACAATTTGAAAGGTAATGAAAAAAAATGCGTTTTCTGTTTATTTTCAATTTAACAATTCTGAGACAAAATTGGAAAAAAAAATTTCTTATGCTTTCATTTTGAATTAACGGTATGATATAGAATAAAATTACAAATTTGTATTTTTTTTTAAATTTTGAATTAATGATCTTAATATAAAAAAAATTATTGTATTATTTTGTTTTAATTTCGAATTCATGATTCTGACATAAAATATAAAATAAATTGTATTTTATTCAAAATGTATGCTTAAAACAAATTATTTTACTGTTTCGCATTTCTTTTTTTTGCACAGTTTTGGATTAATCTTCATATATATTACTTTTGTACCTATACAAATTGTAAATTTATACTAGATATACAATGATACTTAATTATATTTTCTTATTTATTTTTCTTTCAGAATTTTTTACAAAGAAACAAAACACATTATGTTAAGTTGAACTATACGAGTAATTGTGTGTGTTCTAATTTAAATTATAGAAATAACACTCACACACAAAAAATCGTTCCTGATAGAAGTATTTTCCTGATTTCTAAGTTGTAACAGACTATTCGTGAGAAAATATTTTCCCCTCTTCTGTGAAAAAATTCTTTTTTTTTTAAGTCTTACTATCATATCGATATGAGTTTATCAAAACAATATGTAATAATATCTCAACTATTATATTCATAAACTTTTTTGAAACTAATGTTTAAACTTATATATATATATATACCTTTTATAAAATTTCTTAAATTTACCCAAATATTCCTAAAAAAATTTATATAAATGTGCTCTTTTTCTTCAATTTTCTGCAATTGGTCTCAAATAACATCGTAAGTTTTAAACACCTTCAACACGGTACGTATGTTATTTTCTTTGCACAACACTCTTCTAGTGGAAAATTGAGTTTTACAGGCAAAGTTTGCTTCTCAGCTTGAATTTGAAAAATAAGATTCTGGCAACCAAAGAAGATGCAACCAAGTTCACCATATTAACGACTTCTTCACCCTAAGCGAAAACTTTGGTGAAAAATATGGTATACCAAGGAATCACGAGAAGGTTCCAGGATTGACCCTTCTAGAAATTACCATGAGGCTAGGTGAAGGACCTTTGAAACGAAAGTCGGTTCAGTTCAAAAGATAGCTCAGTCAAGATCAGAAATTGCTTTTGCGTTATCTGCGATAAGAGAAAGAGAATATATTTCTCTGTGTTATTGCTAGTACAAAATGTTCTAGATAGCCATTTTTGAAACTTGTAAAGCTTGTTATGAGACGAGTACAATTGCACTATTGAAAATAATCTGTTTTAATACTTATTTTTG
Organism: Trichonephila clavata; assembly: GCA_019973975.1. Taxonomy (NCBI): domain Eukaryota; kingdom Metazoa; phylum Arthropoda; class Arachnida; order Araneae; family Nephilidae; genus Trichonephila; species Trichonephila clavata. Next base: position 2,649 of record BMAO01029332.1, read on the forward strand.
AATTATCTTCATCGTCATCGTTCGATACATCGATTTGTCTTTGTGTAGTCATCTGTTTGTACTTCGTCAATTAATAAATATGTTCATATTGAAATAATTGCAGTCGTCGGCTGCTTGTCCCCACGCAAAGTTGTAACAATATATTTCAATTTAAAGCTAATTTAATAAAAATTGCGCTAATTAACTAAACTGCATATAAATCTATACGAAATAATTCTAATAATTAGAGATAGTAAATATAATATTTAAAACGATGCATTTATAATTGATAGCAATAATGATTTTTTATTAATTGCTGAAACGATTAATAGAATACCTATGTATTACAAAACGATACAATTTTAGTACAAGTAATAAAAAAAATTAAGTCAATTCCTACTTAGGTCAACAAAGAAAATTTTTATTTTAGTTATTTTTTTGTTAAAAATTACAATTAATATAAATATGTATATACATGTAACAGAATGTCAATATTAAGTGGCAAAATAGAAAGCGATTTATCCATTTCCTCTCTATATATGTGTTGGACTATTATTTTTGTTAGCTATTATTTATTCATCAATTAAATTTAATTATTCTTATTATTTATTTAATATTTAATTAAAGGAAAAGAAATCACATTCTCAGAAATTAGGCCATTCAAGGGAATTCGAACCCACATCCTTTGGATTAGAGTCCATTGCGCTACAGGGACACAACAAACTATTTTCCTTTGGACTATTATTTTTGTTTGTTACTATTTATTCATTTTTAAATTTAATTAATGAATTAATATTTGAAAAGCTGTATTAACATCAAGTGTCATCCACTAAAAGCTTAAAAATATATTTGAACTTGAATGGATGAATTGAAAGTATTTTTTTGAAATTTGAACTAGATATATATTTATATATATATATTAGGGAGAGAGTGAAATAATAGTAGGAATTGAATAAAAGATATTTAAAAAGAAAAATTTGTAAAAATTCGAAATGTGAAAAGTACTCTTTATATCTCATTGGTTTTTAACTAAAGTTTAAGCATGTTTAAATATATAACTAAAAATATTTATCTTTAAAAATTCTATCAAATAGATATTCATTTAATGTTTTTAATAGAATGAAATGCAAAGTCTGGAGAAGCAAGAAATTCCTTTTTGTCAAGGTCGAAAGGCTATTTAGCATTCTCAACTTCAAATCATTTTTAATGCATTTAAAGAAAGCACATTTAAATCTTATGTAATAAATAACCACCTCTCCTGAGGAATTTAAAAATAATTTTGAAAACACGCTTTATTTTAAAGAATAAATTTATTTATTTTGTTTATTTAATTATTTTCAAAATCCTAAATTGCTTTTCGTTTTGTTTTTGTTTTCAGAGGGGAATTGTTATATTGCGTCGTAGCGCATTTTTCATTTATTTGTCATTTATTTTCGGAAAAACAAATCGTGATAATTTGATTTTGTTTTCATAGAAAAGCGAATGGAGTTGGTTAATAGAAGCTGTATATTTTCCTTTTGTTCTAATTTTTTATCATCTACAACTCTTTTTATTTATTAAAATGGTACGTATTATTTTATTATATGATAAGATTTTATATTTGTATAATTGTAATCCAGTGAAAAATGTTGAAAATTTTTTATTGTAGAAATCATAAATAAAATTATATATATATATATATATATATATATTTACATTTATAAACCCCGTGCACACCACGTAATGTACAAGGGGTGATCAAATGAAAAGGTACGAAACGACACGGTGGGTACAAATATAGACTTTATTCAAAATATACACCATAGGCCTGAGCACAATGATCCCACTGATGAACAAGCCGCAGGATTCCTTGTTCCCAGAATTCCTGTGGCTGTGACGAGACCCAGTCCTTCACAGTGTCCTTGAGTACGTCGTCCGAGTTGAAGCGCTTTCCTTTCAGGTGTTTCTTCAGTGGACCAAACACATGGAAATCGCAGGGTGACATGTCCGGACTGTATACGGATGTTCCAACGTCTCCCATTGGAACTTGTCCAGTTCCATTTGTGTGACTCTGGAGACGTGTGGACGCGCGTTATCATGGAGCAAAACCACACCCTCCGTGAGCAGCCCCGGTCTTTTGTTCTTGGTGGACCTGCGTAGGCGTCGGAGTGTCTCACAATACACTTCGGAGTTAATGCTTTTTCTGTGCTCGAGTTATTCTGTGCTCGCATCATTTGGACGCCGCTTTTTATAAGAGCCTTTGCTCCCTCCTGCGCATGCGGGCACCCGCGCATGATCCGATCCCAGTCAGAGTCTCCAATGGCATCCCGAGATGTCTCGCTACAATCTCCCTTGGCGGAATATGCAAATATTTAACTGTTTCATTTTTATGTCGTTTCGTACCTTTTCATTTGATCACCCTTTGTATAACACATACAACACAGACAGAAGAAAGGATTACAACACAAACATCCATGCCTTCTCCGGGATTCGAACCCAGTCCCTACGGCACCGCAGTCAGCTTCACTGACCACTATACCGGATGGGCGGCAATAACTACATATTGGCATAAAAATTCCGAATTTTAATTTTAGTATTCAACAAAATACAACAGGAAACAAACTATATTTTACATATTTTTTTAATCACTATTAGTAAAAATTCTTTCAGAATGTATTTTTTTACAAGATTTTTTTCCAATAAATATTTTTAAAAAGGCAATTTATTGTATTTACTCGAATCTAAGCCGCACCATCCTTTCAGTGTTAATGCTACTGAAAATCAGGCGTGGCTTAGAATTTAAGGCAAAACGTTCGTTAAATGGAGAAAATTGAGTTTCAAGCCCTTTCAGAAATAAAATTGTAACCATCCATTTTAGCCACTTGTATATATGAATTATCCCATTATCTCCAGTAATCTACTCTAAACATCGTTGTCTACTCTTACTTAGGAAATTTCTTTGATCACTTTTTTTTAAAAATCATATAAACGTCTGAGATATCGGTAATAGCATCAAGACGAGTTCACTATGACACAAAAAAGGGAGATAATTTTGTTTGCAGGAAAAAACGGAAACAGAGTAGCGGCCACTGAATATTTTACACGAATGTAACAAATATACACTGATGGCGTAAGCAAAATGATGTAATTTTTCCTTGTAAATCTTCAACGGTCTTTAATAATTCTTTTAGATTCCCCAAAACACATTCTTAAAAAATGTTGCTCAACAAATGCATTAGGTGGCACGGAAGACGACAACATGTGGAAAAATGGTGACACCAGCACCAATTCCGAAGTCAGCATTGACGATTAGAGTGACGAATCTTTTTTGTAACATATGATCCTGACGGTTACAGTAATTATACGTCATGAATGTATTTGAAAGACTTTAATTCTGGTCAAATAAATTAAGTAACTTATTATTTCTTATATATTTTTTTAAAAAAAAATTCTTAAGTATCGGATCTTGAGGAACCTTTTACACAATTTTTTATTTTTTCTCAAAAACGAGTAGAAAATTACTGTTACATCTTCGAATCGATGGCAACACTTTTTCACAAAAACGTTTTGGGAATTGGTGTTAAGGCTTAGAATTTATTATGGCTTAGATTAGAGTAAATACGGTGTCTAAATTATTTGTGGTAAGCAATAAATTTTCGAGTGAAATTCTAAAAATGTTCTAATAAACTATTTTGCTTTATAAACAAACTGCGTAAGAGCAAACAATTTTTGCTTTCCAATATCAAAATCCACTGACTCATGATTTCTTTTTAAAACTTCTATCTTATTATACGTATTTTTTTATTTACCATATAGAAAAACAACAGTGAAAATATCCCTTTTTTTACTATTGAGTATCAATATTAATCCTTTTTTATAAATAAACAAGTAACAAAAAATTTTTTAAAAGTCAATTCCTACTTTGTTAGAAAAACGCACTGGCGCCATCTGTTGCAGCCAGTTGTAACTTCGACAGAAATAACGCAGAATAAATTCAAAATTAAAAAATTTAATTTAATTAATGAGTTAATATTGAAAAAACTATATTAACATCAAGTGTGCCATCCACTGCGAATTTAAAAAATGTATTTAAACTTGAATAGATGAATAAAAAGTATTTTGTTAACAATTAAAAATTTGAACAAATACATTATATAAATAAATAAATAAATATAGGGAGAGAGTGAACTAATAGTAGGAATTAAAAACGTTTTACGTTGTCTGTGAGCATTTTTTAAAATATAATTTTGTTCTAAATCCAATTTTTTTTATTCTTTTACATCCCCAACAAAAACTCATATTTAGTTTATTACGAAACTTTATTCTCCAGGGAAAAAAATATTTGTTTATGTCTTCAAGACTTAATAAACTTAATTAAGGTTCAATAAAAACTCAAGTGAAAATAAGACAACGCAATATACTTCTAATACTGGAAAAAAATTGCAGATTTAAATTCGATTATTGCTTGTTTCAAATGCTCAAATTCAATTAGGAAGGAATAAAAAAAGTTTCCCAGATGTAGTTAGATTTCTATAAGATATTGAATGATTAGAAATAATTAATTGTATCGAATTGTGCTTTAAAAAAAGATAAACGAATTTAATCATTAAAAGAAAACAAAATAAATTGCATTAATAATAATTATATTGCTTAATTTGCTTCAATCTTTTTAATTCTTTCAGTTTAATTATATTGTTTAATTCAATTTTTTTTAAGTATCTTGAATATTGCCAAACACGAAACATGCTCTATTATTATTCCTTTAATAAGGATTAGTCCGTCGTAAATCATAAAACTCTTGTAATTATTTTAGTATAGCCTATTAACTATACAAATTTAGAATATATATGTATATACATTTACTGTTAAAAATTAAATAATAGGTTTAAATCTTCCTTCATCTTTCTGTTTTAAGGAATTTGACTACTTGCGACAACTTTTTTTTAAAATGGAGATATGGAGAGTTTTTTTGTTATTTTTAGATTTGTTTAGTACATTTTAAGAAAAATATGCTAAAATTAAGAAGAGAAAAAGAATTTATTATTACTAAGATAGGGAAAAATGGGTAAAAATTTAAAAAATAACATACACGTGGCCCATTCTGTGTACCAAAAGTTTATATACAAATTTTATAATTTTCAATTCTGACGTTTTGCTACCTTATTCATTTTTGAAATGACCTTCAGTATAAGGGATATTTTAATTTTTACAAAAACTAGAGAACGTTGATTTATCATATGAAGTTTCTTAAAAAAAACAGTTATTATATTCCCATAAGGGACTGTAAATTTTGTAACAAATCATTGATTGAGAAATCTGATGGTTAAAACTCTTCTTCTATAATACAAAACATACACAAAAAATTCAGTTAATTATTTCCAAAACTTTTTCAGCAATCGCTGTCCCCGTTGGAGCATTTAAAAAAAAAAAACATATTTCGATTAAAACGCATGCTTCCGTGTCAAACACATGCCATACTTTAAAGTATAACATCTTGCTTAAAGTAATGGTATCTGCTTTTACTAAAACACTTGTAGTTTTGCTGTAGTGGGTGGAAAATAATAGACTTGGTAATTTTATAAAGCTAATAAGAAGGCATATTAAATAAAATCATAAAAAATTTGTCAATTTTTGGCAAAATTCCCAATTTTAAGGTAGTCGGATACTATTAAGCAGCAGAGGCCTGATGGTCTGGGCATGCATCACATTGGATTCTTTAAAAGGAGCACTGTGACTTCTGTGAGATACAGGAATGAGGTTTTGGAGTCCTATGTTTGCCTTTTCAAGATTGTAGTTGGCCCTGATTTTATTTTAACAGATGACAAAGCGCGAGGCCTATGGAGGTCTTTCAATTTCTGGAAAGTGAGCATATTCGTCTCAGATCTCCAAACCTCATCCCTATAGAGCATGCTTGGGATGCTCTGGGGAGGGCAATTGTAACTCGCAACCTCCTTTCGAGAACCACCCAAGGCTTGAAAACAGAGTTATTCAACGAGTGGGATTGATAGGCACAGGCTCTTAAATTCCCTTTTTTCCGGCATAAATTTACGGAGTAAAAATTTTATTAAAACCTGTCCAGTAGTTCTAGAAATAATCGACCAAATCTGAAAATTCTCTTAATTTTGAACACTAGTGTATATATATATAATGATCATATTCAGTGGCGTAACGGAGTATAATAGCCCCCCTCCCTCTTGCAAAGTCATTTTAGGAGTCCCAAGTCGGATATTACAAAGGATTACAAAGCCATAACGTCAGGCTATGGGCCCCCTCGCGATGCGGGGGTTGCGGAGGTGTACATTAAGCCTCTTATCTCTCTAAAATAATATTTTTTCTCTTTCTTTATTTTTCTTAACACATTCTTGCCTTATTAAACAAAATTCAATATTTTAAAGAAATCAACTAAATATCTTTTAAGTATTTCCTGTTTATGTTTCACCAAATCAAGGTGTAAAAATATTATTCTTAATCGGATATTGTAAGTGCTTCTCTGGAATGCTTTTGGAACATATTTTTAAAACCATGCATAAAATGTAATAATTAATAAATAGATTCTAATAACGAAGATAATAATAGATGTAAACCATATTCGTATTTTACTTTATATATGAAATAAGAAATTGAAGACATTCTAACTATTCATAAAATAGATATTTTATACGATTTATTTTTAACTTAAATTGAATTATTTTTTAGTAATTTTTTTGTCATTTTAATTTTGCTTAAGATTACTGAGATTGTAAAATTAATTTTTTTCTCTTAAAGTTTATAAAATAAAAATGTTCTAGAAGTATTTAAATTTACAATGAAAAAAATTTAAATATAAATAACGTTTTAAATTATTAACCAAATGCTCAAAATAAACTCTTTCTTATTCTTTATACGAATATTATTTGTGAAGTTCTATCACAAACATTTTTAAAAAGTTTCGGCTGTTACAAACGTACAGAAGTGCCACAATAAACTATATTATAAAGAAAATAGATTCTCAAAAAATAAAAAAATAAATTATTATTTTTATTATTATTATTATTTGAGAAATTAGAGGATAGTTGGGTTTTTTTTATAAGAGCCTCAAACTAATATCAAAAACGATTGTGCAAACATAATTTGATTCTATAAATGTCAGATATGCATAATAACAATAAATAATAGTTGTAAAAGATTTATCCCTCTCTTATTTTTCATTTCATTAAAATATACCCAAAATTAATTTTATTATGTGATAATAAATTAATGAAAAGTATGCTTGTTATTACTTACTACAACATTTGTTTACATAGTTAAAATTATTACAGAAAACTCATATTTGTAATGAATTTCCAGAAAGGTACTTTAAATTCTAATTCATTGTAATGTACTGTGCAGTTAATGTATGTGTGAACTTGCAAGATTTATATATAATATACACATCTTACAACTATCTTCAGACAAATATTTCCATGTCGCTCTGTTTCGTAAGCATATATTATTCAAAATAAATATGTTAATAAAAAAGGTTTGTAACAATATCATCATTGTTTTTTTTTATTTTCCAGACAAGAGAGGCATATCTAAAAATAAATGTCGATAGAGTTTCAATCTTTCGCAATCCTAAGCTTCTGTTTCACCCACACACTTTGATTTAAATAAAAAAGGATCAAAGATAGATAAAGATGAAAAGAAAAAAATTCTAAGGAAAGAATTCCTTTTTCAAAGGTAAATACTCGAAACAAAGTTTCTGAAGAAGAATTTTATTGCATCATTTTGTGTATTCTAAAAATGCCGACAAAAAGATCCCAAAACGAAAATAAAAGTAATGTTTAGCTTCTTTTTATATGATAAAAAAAAGACTGGAAAAAATGTCTAGAAGGAAAAACGAAGCCTTAAATCGGAATTGAAAAAAAATGCACATGATAATAGTATAAAGTTAGATTTAAGAAACGTTGAATATAATATATAAAAATTAATTTAACTTTAAAATAAGCTAAAACGTAGAAGTATGCAAGTTTGGGTATGGGAGAGAAATATAAATATATACAACTATTTGAATAAAATTTGTTGTAAAACTATATTTAATATACATAATTGCTGTCAACTGTTTTATTTTAGATATCACTAAAATTGAAAAGTAATGATGAATTTGTACAAAAAATTTAAAAATTTATTCTCTTATTATATATTCATAGCCTGATCTAAAGGTTTCAATAATAAAATTCAATTTCAATTTAAAAATAAGCTATTTCATAAAGTAATAAAGATTGTATAGCCAAAATATAATCTTTCATAACATAATAAAGTAAGAAAATAATGTATCCATATAATAAAAAACTAAAAGAATTATTTTATATTATAATATTTTATGTATTTCTCTCTGGAATTTATTAAAGCTTAGAATAATAACATATTGTTAAAAACAAAATAAAAGTTAGGAAATGATATTCAAAATGAAACTGTACTAAAAAGTAAAATATTCGTGTCTCTAAGGTTTTGTAATTTAATCGTTAAAGATACAGTAAAAATTTCATTTCAACTATTGTTAATAATACAAAAAAGGTGGAAATATACGTGATTCCATTAAATTGTAATAAACTAATTTTACACGATAACAATCTAAGCTTACATTAGTACGATTTTTAAGTTTTAAATTGAAATGGAAGAAAATGTTAAGCACTTATTAATAGCAATAAAGAAATCTTACTACTTATTATTAAAAATAACCATTTGAATAGATAGAAATAACCATTGATAGTTATTAAAGGTCTGATGTAAAATTTCCAAATGTTAATTCTTATAAATGTCTGTTTCTTAAAACATGGACATCATTAAAAAACACAAAAATGTTACATCTAATACACACGCGACACACATACATATATACATACATGCATACATATAATATATATTTGATAATCTCCTTCACATTAAAAACGAAATAAGTGTTAGCAAAATTTAGTTTAGTGCCTAGTGTCTGTATTAACATCAAGTGTCACTGGGTGACATTCTGTCACGTGTGCGCGCGCACTGGCGTTTTTAAAGAGCGAAATTTTTCCGTTTTGAGAGGCAGAGATCACAAGTGACACGATAGTCGTAGAATTTTACTTATTTTCATTATTTTGTTGGTTTTTGTATTTCTCGATTGTGTTCGTCTTTTAGCGTAATCGTTAATCAATAAAAATGATTCAGCTTTCCTGAGAAATTGTAGTTTAGTTTATACCATGGACACACAACTTTTGTACCTGAGTTGGATATACCAGCCTTTTCAAGACTTCAAAAAACAAATTATGTAAATAAAAATTTTTTTAAGTCAATTCCTACTTAAGTCAACAAAGAAAATTTTTATTTTATTAAATAATTACAATTAATATAAAAATGTATATGCATAGGACAAAATCACAATATTAAGTGGCAAAATAGAAAGCGCTTTCCTTGCAATTTTCTATTTTTCCTTTCTATATATGGTGTTGGACTATTATATATTTTTGTTTGTTACTATTGATTCATTAATTAAATTTAATTATTCCAATAAAATAGTATAGTAAAAAGAAATCACATTCGCAGAAATTACCCACAATCGAACCCACAATCTTTGTATTAGAAGTTCAACGTGCTACCTATTGCGCTGCAGGGGCACCACGGATGATTTTCCTATATATATATATACACTTTTGGACTATTTTTTTGGTTACTATTTATTCATTTTTTGATTTAATTAATGAATTAATATTTGAAAAAACTGTATTAACATCAAGTGCTATCTACTACAAGTTTTAAAAAATTTATTTGAACTTGAATGGATGAATAGAAAGTATTTTTTTAACAATTGAAAATTTGATTAATATGTATATATATATATATATATATATATATATATATATATATATATATATATATATATATATATATGTAGGGTGTGAACTAATAGTAAGAATTGAAAAAAAGGTTTCATGTTGTGTTTTGTATCGTTCATTGTTATAGTTTTACGATTTTTAAATGTGTTTCTTTGGTTTCATATTACTTATAATATTCTACATTAATTTAATGAGCTTTAATTTATTCATATAAATATGAATCAGAGAGTTATTAAAATGTCATTTAAAACATGAGTTAATGTTTTTTATTGATTATAAAAGTTCATTAATATTTTTGTATTTAAATGCATTTACAAAAATTTTATAAATATCAGCGCTATTTAAATTTTTATAGGTATGTACTTGGTTAACGCAATAATTTTACAATACTATTTTATGTTGTTATACATTATATACTACGCATTTTTTTAAGAAATGAAGTTTAAAAATATGAAGAAAAATCATGCATGGTTAATTGCAATTACCTCCTTACATTATTAATTGATTCACTTATTTTTATTCCATAATGAACCATTGAATAAGTATTAGTATGATAGCGAAAAGCAACTGCTTAATTAAGGAATTCCTTAATACTTGCTAGCATTTTGTAAAACAATACTAATTAACTTTCGAAATTCATTTAAAGGAAAACAATTAAAAAGTGCAATTGTTGCTAGTCATGCTATCGTAATAATTAACTTCAAAATGATCTTTTGTAACTCTCTTTGTAGTTGTTTTCTTCCAGAAGCTATAAAAGGACTTCATTTACCCAAAATGCTGACTAATTATTGAATGCAAATTCAGTAAATATTTCTAAATGTTTACGAAATTGTCGCATTAATTTGTCTTAAAACTTAAGTAAAATATTTTGTATAATAATCGCATTTGATAGGATTAGTTTATTAAATAGATATTTATATTTATTAAAATTTATGCATTATTCATTTGTCACTGAATTCACATCAAAAAATTGTGGTCTTATATGTGTGAATGTACATTCTTTTAACCCCTTAACTACTACCGGCGTATATATCCGTCTCGCTCAACCTAGGCGCTATGTGACCCGGACTTATATATCCGTCTTTCCGAAATACGAACCTTTCCTTTGCGCTACTTTCAGTAAAACTATTCCGAAGGCTTTGAAATGCCTTCGGAAGAAGACTGAACTGCACAGTTTTTGCGAAGGATTTACTTATTTCAATTCGATTATTTGTGAATTTTTCTCCCCCATCCTTCATACACCGCGTACGCCGCCAATGTGAAAAATGGTGGCACTGGGAGCGAATCGCGTAACTTTTAATCGGCAGTCAAGGGGTTAAGAATTTTATACGAGGTGTGACACAAAAAAAACCGAGACTGGTCCAATAAATCATTGTACTAAAAGAATCAGTTCTCCGTGACAGTATCACCTTCAAAGTAATTCCCTTCAGTATTTGCACACTTCCGCATTCGGTGCGGCCATTGCAGGTCACAGTTCTGGAACGAGAGTTTTGGAATGCCCTTCAGGAGCTTCTCCATTTTTGCCTGAACCTCTTCAACTGAAGTAAAATAGGTCCCTTTTAAACAAAATTTAACTGTAGGAAATAAGAAAAAAGTCGCATGCAGCTAACTAAATCAGGTGAATACGGAGGATTCCCCATCACAGTTATGTTTTTGCTGGTCAGTAGGGCCGTGTAAGAGGGTGCATTGTCTTGGTGCAACAACTATCCATCACTCCCCCAATTCTGGCCCTTTATTTCTTAATTTTTTCACGAAGTTTTAAATTTACGATTTCTAGCTGTTATTTAATATAGCTATCTCAGCAGAATAAAAATATGCAAGATAGTAATTGTATTAGAAAATTTCAAACTTGGTGGACCGAGAAGTAGGGCGTGATTAGTAAAGGCGATTAAGGCGAAAGGTGTTTTATGTTCTGGAACAGTTGCATGTTAACATCGTCTGTAAAACGGATCCCAGACACATTTAACTGTTTCAAGAAGCTGGCTCATGCTATTTTAACCATATTTTCATTTACCTATGCTTGCAAGTGATTATTTTCAAAGTTGAAAAACATTAAAGACTCGCTTTAAATCCGTTTGGCAGTACTAAAAGTAACATCTTGCAATCCTAATATGTTATTTATCATCTAATCTGCAACAACAGAAGTCACACTGATGTTACTTTAATTTGAATTACACGTACAGTAGAAGTCCGATTATCCGGCACGTTCGGGACCGGACTACCGAAAATTCCGGTCTATCGGGCGGTAATTATAAGAACAATTAGGTTAATAATTAAACTACAAATACAGTATGCAAATACATACAACAAAGTTTATTTTACATTTCATATAATGTATGTACACGTACTGTAAAACATATTTCACTTAGATTTAAAAAAGTCACGAATGTCTTTTTGTTTTCTTGACTTTTGGCGTTTAGTATAAAATTTATTTTTAATGATATGGAAATCAATAATTTCTGAAGCACTGTAGCTAGTACTAGCCTCAGCAAAAGAGATAAACTTATTTAGTGATTCTGCAGCTTCTGCCCAGCTGATTTTTTCCTTTTTTTCCGTTTCGGCATCTGAGTCACTTTTTTCAAGATTTTGAGTAGATTCTGAGGGGTTTACTACAATGTTGATAATGTCCTCATCGGTTAGTTCTTGTTCAACAGGCTCATTCTCTTCGATTAGAAGCCACTCCTCTACCTCATCTTCAGGCAGGTTTTTCAAGGGATTGTCAGCACTTCTAACGACATCAAAAACTTTGGTCAGAGCGTCTTGATGGTTTTCTTCCTCATCAGTCTGTAGAGTTAGGTCTGATGCAGGGTCCGGATGATCCCAAACTACCCCGAAAACTTCCGAATAGCTCTCGAGCGTTTTTATTTGCTTTAAAGACACACTTTTGGAGAAAACCAAAATTTTTACAATTTACCGGAGCGATGCCGGACTATCGGGCATTCCGGACTGTTGGATGCCGGACTAATGGACTTCTACTGTATAACTAAAAGATTTACTACAAAACAGTGCAAAATGTATTTTTTTTCGTGATAAATAAAGAGTTTTGAGTTATTAGAATTTAGTTTTGTTATTTTCCCAATAATCTCAAGTCAAAAAATTACGAGGGCTTATTTTTAAGTAAAAAGTCCGTTTGTTTTTAAAAAAATAACAGCAATATTTTGTTTCAAAAAACCTTTATTTTAGGATTGTACATACATTTGCCTATTTTTCTACATATTTGCCGAGTTTATTATTGCACTTGTCATACCTTTGAACTAAGTTTTGAAAATCCCCTTCATAGAAGTCTGCCGCCTGATCGGTCCGCCAATAGTTCACGGTCACTTTCACTTCTTAACGGAGTGGCATACTGTCAAAATGTTTTTTGCTCCTCCACGATAACGCAAGGCCTCACACTTCTCGAACGACTCGGGACGTAATCGAATCTTTTGGCTGGGAGATTTTGGATCATGCACCATACAGCCCCAACCCTGCTCCTCTAACGATTTCCACCTTTTCAGGTACCACAAACACAGTCTTGGTGGAAAGTGCTTCAGTGACAACGAAGAAGTGAAAGCGGCCGTAAACTCTTGGCTGTCCGACCTGGTGGCAGACTTCTTTGAAGAGGATTTTCAAAACTTAGTTTTAAGGTATGAGAAGCGCATTAATAAACTCGGGAACTATGTAGAAAAATAGGCAAAAGTATGTGCAATTCTAAAATAAAGGTTTTTTGAAACAAAATATTGTTGTTATTTTTTGAAAAACAAATGGAGCTTATTTAAAAAACAACCCTCGTATTTGATGGCACGCCTGTACCTCATTTAACATTTCTTTAGAAAAAAATGGCACGTTGATCTATAAAGGTTCGCCTCCCCTGTTCTATACTATAATAAAAACGAAACAACTGCATATTTTTTTTCAGTTTCATGTTTTAGTAAAGATAGGCTTAGAAATTCCTGCAAGCAAAATCAATAATAGAATAAAGAGATGAAGGATGGTTTAAACCTGCATGAAATATTCGACGTCACATTCGAATTCCTCCCACGAACGCAAATTGATCAAACGATCTCATGCGCAGACATGTATCATCCGATTTCTCGGTTCAATCAATATATTCTCACAATCAAATTTAGAAATACAGCGTTTATTCACACTTCGGAGACATTCAATCCTTTACTTTAGGCAATCTCTTATTGATGACTATAACTAGTAATGCTCAGTCATGTAGGAATATTTAATTAAAATAGGTTTGATCTATTTTTATAGAGATATTTATAATTCCATAGATGTTCACGGTTCCATAATGTTCATGGAATAGATAATACTTAATAAGAAATAATTTATTAATATTGTACTCAATATTTAGAACACACAAAATTCTTAATCAATATTTCAGTTTTCCATTCGAAACATGTATTCCCGGAATAAAGTTAATTGATTAATTTTAATTATTTAAGAGGACTTGGTGCGATTTTTATTTAAAAACTTTGATTTAGAGATTTTCAAAAACTTTTGGGTTGTCCCCTTTTTGGTTGAACAAATAATATATATAAAACAGCTTTTATGCTCAAAATACCACAAAAAGCTAATCATTTAATATTTTAAGGAAAAATTTAAAACTTATGAAGTTAGTTTAAATTTCTACTCCCCTCATATAAAAATTGAAGTACATACATAAAACGTGATTTACAAATATGTCGAACTATGTATAATAAAAATAGATAAGGGTTTTGGGACTCTACACAGGATTGAGATGTACAGTAGAACGTCGTTTATCCGAACGTTTATTATCCGGAGCGTCAAATATCCGGACCAGTATATATATACATTATACACTGGTCACTGTACAATGGTACAGCGAAAAATAAGTGATTATTTTCCACAATAAAGGTAAAATTACGACATTTTTTACCTATTTTGCTTTTTCTTTTCATGCACGTTTCCCGCATGTGATGATTTTCAATATTCGTATAGTGTCCGGTTTCATATACTGCATGGATCGCATTTAGTTTTCGGTTATCCGAACAATCGCGTATCCGAACGGGGTCCGGTCCCAATTGATTCGGATAAACGACGTTCTACTGTACGTAAAATACTTTTTTTATGAATATTTATTGAAAATTCCTTAAAAACTGTGTAAATTCTATATTCAACTATTTTTTATAAAAACGATGTTGCTTTGATTCGAAAATGCGTATCAACTTTTGTAACATGTATTAAAAACAATAGTTAGAAAAAATATCAAAGCATTTGACACAATAGAAAAAGAGTTTCAGGAGTTTAAATGAAGATACACTAGTTAGTTACACTAATTACACTAGTTATTTTTTCTCTTTCATAGAGAAATCAGTTTAACGTTTTTACTTACCAATGAGATGTGAATAAAAGTTATTATTATTTAAGTTATCATATAAAAAACTCTGGGTTCTTTTTAACTTAGAGCTTTCAAATTTTATGAGATTGTAGAAAAATACATTTAAAATAATTTGGGTTGAAAATATTTGAGTCGATTTTTTGACGATTTTTGTCAGTCGAATCGTATACTGCGTGTATTTAATTTAAACAATATATTATTTAATTATATATTATATATTTTTAATTATAT
Source organism: Trichonephila clavata (assembly GCA_019973975.1). Taxonomy (NCBI): domain Eukaryota; kingdom Metazoa; phylum Arthropoda; class Arachnida; order Araneae; family Nephilidae; genus Trichonephila; species Trichonephila clavata. The sequence goes on from BMAO01029332.1 coordinate 18,018, forward strand.
ATTTATATATATTTAATTATATATTTATTTATTTAATTATATATTATTTAATTATATATTTATTTATTTAATTATATATTATTTAATTATATATATATACTTTTATTTATTTAATTATATATTATTAATTGCATTTAATTTAAATAATATTTAATTTAAAGAATAGAATAAATTCAAAAGTTAAATTCTGTTTTTGTAATCTTCATCTTAAGTTAAAAACCATCAACCTAAGTAAAATGAGGATTTGACGTCCATATACAGTGCAAAATTAAGATATAATACATTTATTCACACATCTACAAACTAATTAATGTACAAATTGACAGATGTTAAATTAATTGAGACTGATTAAACGCATTTTATGTGAAAAAATCATTCTAATAAAATATTTACGAAATAATATATTAGTATTGATTTTTTTAATTAAATTAACTGATTTAACTAATTAAAAACTACTTTGAATATCCTTAACAGCGTATTTTTTAATCATCAGTGAAAAAAAGCACACGCGATTCAGTCAACTTCCGTAATGAAACTTTAGGATAAAATCGATTATTACTTGAATCGTTTTCTTTATCGATTAATATGTCGCGGATATTAAAATATTTAGAATAATGAGCGTTCACAACAGAATTTATTTGGTGAGAATAATATGTAATTTAATCTTCGTTATTTTGAATATAGAGGTAATTGATACTTGTATTAGAGTATTGATTAACAGTAGCAAGGTTATTTTCAAGCAAGATATTTCTGAAGGAAAATATTGGAAAACTAGCTGTTCTATTGAAGTTCCTCGAAAACTGTACTTCACAATATTTAATACTTGTTCTTTATTACGCGCTGGGAATATGCCAACTACTAACCACAACTGAATTTTTAATAATGACAATAAAAATTCCATCGTGCAATTTTGTGTAAAATGAATTTCGATCGATTTGATGCATACTTAACTAAAATTCCAATCCATTTTATACACAAAGGTGCTAGTTTCAAGTACTTTAAAGATATATTCGAGTTTAAAAGATTTTTTGTTTGTTTTGGATTTTGACAATTTCTGTTTTTATATAAGTTAATTTTCTAATCAGAAATTAAAAGGATACTTACGTATTATCGCATTAATGCCAACGTTCAAAATAACTCGCCAAGATGGCAACCCCGATTTCGCATGTATCATACGCGCTGATATTGCAACCATGTGATTCCTTTTATATAATGTCGCCAATTGGTTGCGATAATACGTAAGGACCATTAGAAGTAGTTTGATAATTGCTGAGAAAACATAGTTAAATATTTAAAAATATCAACGAAAAATTCATTTTACATATTATTTCAACATATATATATATTTAAAAAAACATTTATGCAATCAGTGTGATCTAGTTTTGAATAAATCTTGAAACTCTGCAAGTGTAAGTATTATTGCAGAAAAATTTTGCCTTAGATTTTTCTTTTATGATAGTTTGTAATCCAAGTTTCTTTTTCTTTTATTTTTGATACAAAATATTTGAAATTGACGGTATATTTGTGATTTTATAATACAATACATTCAATAACTTTATTTTTCTGATTATTTAGAGGAAATAAAATTATTCTAAGAAGTTTTGAGCTTTTCTGTTTTGTTAATAAACATTTTAGGAAAATATTTTACTCTAAGTACATACCATGAAGAGATTTATTTGAAGAAATGTTAAAAGGAGATAATCGCATATAGAATGGAAGATAATTACTTTACTCGAGCTAGCATTTAATCATAAAAGTTCATTAAAACAAAAAAAAACACACAAAGTAAGATTGGTACTTACGTATTATCGCAACCTTTTCGCGACATTATATGAAACGAAGTACCTGGTTGCCAATTCAGCGAGTACTACTCATAGGGAATCGAGGTTGCCAACTTGGCGACTTATTAATAGAGTTGGCGATTGTTGCGATAATACATATGTACCGAATGATTTAAAGTAAAATCCTGTTTTATTACTTAGCTGCAGGTAATAGAATTTTTATCAAATCAATAATGATTTCGTAATTGATATAATTTTCAAATTATCATTAAAGTAAAATTAGAACTAATTTACTTTAACTTTCCCAACATTATTAGACACTTTTTATTCTCAACTTATTGTTTCAATCAAATGTATGGTATTAAGTCAGAATAAAGTTAAAACAAAATAATAAATGAATGTTTTTTTAAGTCAGTATTTAAATAAAATGCAAGCAGCAAAATATTTTTAGAAAATATTATGAAAATTTTCTAACGTAAGTTGCAAATGGAACTTTTTTCTATTTAAATAAAATTTATTTTATTATTTTAGGATTGTTACATTATCTAACATTAAATCAAGTCAAGTTTAAGAACTTGGCTATGTCCCAAAATTTCGCTTTTACGAATGGCAAAACTTTAAACATTTTCTTAGCTCTAAGAATATCAGTTGAATTTTAAGCTTATTTTCTAAAGCAATAAACCTTAATTTAAAAGACAATTTCCTTATTAAGCTAATTTAAAATTCAAAGCACAGAAAACTAAAACTTTACTTGAAATTTAAGTATGGTAATTACAGAAAATATTCAGTTGATTTGAAAGATTTCATTTTTAAATAAAAAGACATTGAACATATAATTTGAAAAAAAAATAATAATAAATAGTTCTTTTTGCTTTTTAAGTATTTTATTTTTTAAAAGAAATTCTATCTTTGTAGATAGATGGCTTTTGCCAAAATAGAAAGATGTAAAAAAATTTTTTCCTAGTTTTTTAAGAATTATAATACAAGTATCTAAAAAATAACTATAAAAAAAATGTAATATAATTTTTTTTAATCAAATAAGAAAAATATTACATATTTCTCTTTATTGTATAACGAAGAACCGAAAATGATATTATCTTGTCTAAAGACTGTATCTTAAATAATTGCATTATCTCAAAATCAATCTATCTGTAATTAATTTATTATCTGTAATCTTTTATTTTTACTCAATTTATTGATTTAAGCTTTCGATAATTCATCAACGTGTTTAGACTAATTTTTTTCCACATTTGTTAAGGATTAATTTAAAACCTTTCAGAAAAAAATATCATGAAAACAATGATAATTACAAACGATAATATTTCGTTCATATACAACAATGCAAAATAAATAAAAAGTTGGGTTAAAAAAATGAAAAGTTACGGACGCAGTTTAATTTTCTTGTATGTACAAAAAATATCACAAAAAAAGTTATTTTTAATAAAAGATAAACTATACAACAATTAAAGTGTAAGATATATATTTTATAATTTTTCTTCCTTGTAAGTTATGATATAAAATTTGAGAAAAGAATGCTTCAAAATAATACGTTTCTGTCTTGATAAGGAAGAACATTTTCAAAATTTTAATTACTAATAAACTATAATGAAATAGCAAGAAATTTTACTAGAAATCAGAAAATTCGAATGTTTTTATAATCAAATTATATTATGTGTTCTAAAATCAATTCAAAAACTAAAATTCTTGTTTTTCAAATTGGTTCCCATTTGTTTCAGATCCAATTTTATCCTAAATGATAATTATTATGGTGATTCAACTAATAATTATTAAATGTTAAATTTTCAATACGAAAATGTAAGCAAATGTATTACAAATATAGTATTTCGAGAGGATTGAAATTAAAATTAATGATGTAAAATTTATCTTTTTATAATGCAATTTTATAAAAAATCAAAGACAAAGAAATATCGTTTGCTTTGTCCGTTACTCAAAAAGTTGTCATTTCAAAATACTTCTTATATGCATATTTTGAAATACGTTTATTTTCTTATTTCAAAAATCTGACATTAACAATTTTAAGAATAATATAGCAATTTTTTTTCTAATTTTTACTATAATTAGTATTTGATATGAGATAATGAATGTGAGATCTATACAGTCACTTTTATATGTATGTAATAATTATGTTATTAAAATTTTAAAAAATACTATATATATACAACAAAATGATAAGACTAATAATCAGACTAAATGCACTTTGTGTGTTCGAAAACTTATTCTCGATCAAAATTCATCAAATTATCCATACATGAATTATAAACTTTCCAAGGCACAGTTATAAAAACATATCTAAAACTTTTTATTATTAATTAGTTTTTAAACATTAAATTGAAAAAAATCACTAAACACAGGTACATACTCATATTCCAAAACACTTTCTTAAAATCCAATAGGACATTCAAATTATTTAAAAACAGATAATCTAATTTTTAGCATTTTTTTAATAAAAAATTATGAAGAAAAAATATTTTTAAAAAATCTATTCTGCCAAAAAAAAAAAAAAAAAAGAAAAAACTCTAATAAATATATAAATATTATGAATGAGATGTGTAAACTTACCCTTAAATATTAAGATTTCAGAAAAGTCCTCCCCCTAAATTTTCCGGAAAACTCGAGGATAGAAACTGGAGCTGAAGAGTGCTTCCCAAAAGATTATTAGAAACGTTCGAGGGCTAACATTCTTGCAAACGAGTTATTTAAAAAAAGAAATGAAATGAAGTAACAGTTAAAAAAGAGAGTTCAGTTGGCGGCCTTAAGATAGCTAGGAAAAGGTCAAGGAATTAAAGACAGATGAAAATGTCCACAAGAATCACCCCACCGTAGGCTGGTTTTTTTGGATGGAAAATTTCGTAATCTCGTGCGTAGGAAGCTCATGAACTAAAATATATTTAAACTACTATAGAATTGATCCTGGAAATCAATTCTGGAAAAGGTACTCTCCAATGTGAATCACACTGCAAAATTAGGAGTGCAAAATCCGAAAATAAGATGTTTTGGCTACCAGTTTTTCCGGCAATGCTGCGGGAGGACACATTAGCGGAGTCGATGGAGGTCGCGCATGCGTGGTATTGACCGACCAAAAAGGGAAAATTTTACCGGTTGTGGGGATATTTCGATCCTCACCTGAGGGAAGGGGAGGGTTGAAAGGGGAATATTTTGGTTTCATTCAAGTCTGCAATTCCGTAAATGTGGTTTTACCGAAAAATAATTCTGTCTGACATATCCAATTATCCATTTCGCAAGAACATTGAGGAATTTTTAGGACTGAGATAATGATATGTAGTGTTTTTTTTAAATTTATTTATAAGTGATTAAAACTGTTTTTGAAATTCAGAAACGAATCTTTTGAGAAATTTTTGTTTGGAAATTGATGTAGTTGGAGATTTTTCATCTTGCTTTTCAAAAAGAAACGCAAACGGATTGTTTGTTAAAATCGTATATAGAAGCAATAAGGCAAGGACTAGAGTTTAAAGAGCGGTCAAATAACGATGATGATACCTGAATGGCACTCCCTTCTCCACATCACGTCAACGGGAAGACTTTGAGACTGAAGAGACTTCACGTGCATCAGCTCCAGACCACGTCTAGGATTCAGATAGACCAACGCTGGATAGTTTGCGATATTGGCTACTCAACTACTATGGCACAAAGGATCCCGCAAAAAAAGTTAGGAAAGCTATTTAAAAAAAATTTAGAACATTATAGCTGAAAAAATTGTTATTTTTCTTTCTATATGCTATAGAAAGCTAAATTTTTAAACAATATTGAAACTATGTAATTTCAGATGCGATCATTTCTATTCAATAACAAATTTTTCTTTGCAGGAATATTAGCAAAACTGTTTCAGCACTTTTTGATGAGAAGCGTTTGCATGTGAAATTGAGAAAAATTAAATATTTACAATCTAATAAGATATAACTTCTCTTGTGCTTTGCAGTTATCACTGAGACGAATAAATGCACTTAATAACTTCTCTAAGGAAAAGTTCTCTTTCAGACTAGTTGCCTAGGATGTGTGTCTGTGAACCAGCAGGTTGATGGTAAAAATCATACATCAAAGCCAAGGTCAACACCTTGTAGCCGAATAATATTATCAAGAGATACACACACAGTATTTGCCACTAGAGCATCAGTTCTTAAACTGACGTCCGCAAACACCCGGGAGTCCACGAAGATCTCTCATCTAAAGTTAAGATTCTCCTCTTTAACAGACTCTGAAAGACCTCGTGAAAAAATTGAAAGATGTGTTATCCTGGACTGGAACACTAAATTGTTCAATAAAAAAATTACAGGTCATATATTTCGATCAAAAATATTAATTAAGTTTTTTTATTGTTTGAAATTATATAGCCATTACTAAAACGTAATATTTTTAAAAAATATATAGTAGAAACACATTTCCAAAGATTGAGAACTGAATTCACATAGCACGGTAATTAACGATTGCATCCATCTCGATTTCCTAATCGAATTGAAGCTTGCTATTTATTTATTTGTACTTACATTATTTATTAATCTGAAACTAGTGCAGTCGACCCTCGATAATTCGAAGATGGAGGGACCAATGAAAAACTTCGAATTATCTAGAGGGTAGAAAAATTCCCAAAATACTCGAAGAGAATTTCTTTCTAACACATTTAAATTTGAAACTATGTAATAAAACAACAATTGTACATACGTATAAAATTATTTTAAAGTAATTTTTAAAAAGTACATATTATATAGAAGATAAAAGTCTTGTATTAAAAGAATGCATTCAATACATTTATACTTAATCCTACGCATCTCTTCTTCACAATAGTGGACCATCCTTTCTGAACACATGTAGGTGCGGTTGGTGGATTGTCCACTTGAAGAAGGAAAGCAATAAAGGTGTATTTACGCCTGATGAACCGGAAAACACTAAGAAGGGGTAGTAGACAGATGGTCATTAAAGAAGCTACTTTACAGGGGAGACACGCAGAGACAATGCAACACAAAACTTGTAAGCTCCAACCTGTTTGCTATATGCCTGTACATGATAATGAGTGTTCGAATTGGCCAGAGTTTTAAAAGATCGCTTCGAATTATCACGTATTCCATTCCGGTCAGCCACATATTTTACTTCGAATTATTGAGTGTACCCAAACGTATTGTTTTAGTCCTAAATATCATGAGTTTTTCTAGGGACTGATCATATACTTCGAATTATCGAGAGGTTCGTATTATCGAAGGTTTGAATTATCGAGAGTCGACTGTATTTTGTAATATTTTTAAATACTTACATAATTAGATGTTTACTGTTTTCTCAAAAGAAATAAAAGAATGTAAATAAAGTCTATATGAATAGCAGAAACAGATCAACCAGCCATGTTTTGGAAGTCGGGGGGGGGGTCCAAAATTTTGGGGGCAGCGATTCTTAGCCTGATACGTAAAGGGAGACCATGGCGATCGAAAGTTTAAGAACCCCTGAACCCCTGCATCAGAGGAACATCCCTAATATTGTTTCAGCACTTTACGTGAGAAATGTTTGCATACGAAATTGAGAAATATAAAATAATTACAATACGAGAAAAAATTTCAGGAATATAGCGATGAATAACTACTCTAAAGAAAAGTTATTCGTCAGCTCAGTTGGCTAACATGCATTATGACGTATTTTTTTACATCTGCAAGTTGACTGTTCAAACTATATATCAAAGCCAAATAATCTTGGTTTTGATATTTGACCTTTGCTTAATCGACACCTTGTAGCCAAATGATAATATCATATGAGAAAAAAATCATTCTTTAAAATTCTGATAAAGAATAACTTAGAATCCATAAGGACAAAATCCAAAGACTTTTTGTTTTAGTAAATTAATTCCTAAGAAAATTTAAGGGTGCAAGTATCAAGTTGTGATTTACAAAGACAAGAATAAGTATTAAATAACACAAACATATATCTGTTGTAGAGGTTCAGTCTGTTCTTTACTAACTTGTAGACTTTGACATTAGCTTTTCTTATGTTCAGGACCGTAGCGGAAATCCTGGAAATGATAGAAGGGACAAGTTGGCCAAAGAGGCAACTTGCCAAGATATGAACCTTTCGATGTCTGGGCCATTGTCCCACTAAAATCATTTAGCTTGGGAAAGAACTGTTTCCACCTGGAACACCGAATTCTTGACCTCACCTAAGGCTTTGTGGACTAAAAAGTTTTTTTCCAACCATTTATAAAAGGCTAAAATGTAAGAAATTTGTTACTGATTTTAAGTTATCCCAGATTCTAACAGGACATGGAAATTTTAAGAGTTGTTTTTGTCTAGGTTTCATTTAATTGGTAGTGATATTTGTTCTTGTGGTCAGGATGCTGAAACTGCGGAACATGTATTGTTTTATTGTAACCAATATTTTTGTAAAAGAGAAAATTTTAAAAAGGAGTTGAAACACTTAAGTATTTCCTGGCCACCTGTTTTGTCTTTGTTGGCCAATTGTACTGAAAGTCTTAATGTATTAAGAAAATTTGTTTACTGTATTGATTTTTAAACTTTTATTGGTACCTCCCCTTATTTATATTCTTGTATTCCTTCCCTTCCTTTTTATTTTATATTTTTATCTTAAACGTATTTTTAATTTTGTTTTAAATCATATAGTTATGTTACCACTTTA
>BMAO01029333.1:0-20708 GCA_019973975.1 Trichonephila clavata
AAGCTTCAGAATACGCCAAAAACGCCAAGCAGCGCGAGTATCATTCAAATGTGGCTGCCTGTCTGTTGGATTTTCTTACGTCTGACTGCGTCACTAAGTTAGAGTAAAAGAGTTAGAAATTGTGGGCTTCCACCACAAAAAAGAGTTCGAAATACAATTACAACTTTTAAATAGAATGCATTAAAAAAATGAATTTGTAATATTTGTTTTGGGCTTATTTCAGGGTAGAAATTTTGAACTAGTTTTTGAACAATATTTTGATTTTAGTTGAAAAGATTAAGATATAAGAAACTTTTTTTTTTGTATATTAAGCGCTCAAAAACAGTTCCATTACACATACAATTCTTTTTTTTTTTAATAAAATTTCTAATTTTCTTTTGAAACAATTGGTATTTTTTTAAAGTAAAGAGATCTCGTTATATTTAAACATGAAATAAAAATTGTTGAAATTTATTAAAATAGTATTAAATATATAAATAAACTTAATTTTTAAAATTTTTTCTCTCTTATCTTTATTTATTATTACATACTATGTTTACTTTCTATAAATCTATTTATATATATATATATATATATAATTTAAGTTTTTACATTTTATTTTTTTCAATAAAACTATTTTCTACTTATACTGTGTATTTTCATATACTGTTATTTTGAAAATTTTTACGATTAAACTTTTTTATAAATGCTATATATATATTTATTTATATGTTAGTATTTCTAATATCTTCAAAAAACTCTATTTTTGACTACTCTTTATTTTAATGTTAAAAATTAATATTTGATTTACACAGATATGCTAATAAAATTTTAAAAAATGAAAAGCTTATTTTGACTGCAAAATTTATTTCAATAAAAAATAATTACCAAATTTTTTTCGTTTATTTTTCTTTAAATGTTGAAGCTTTTTAGATAAAATATTAATAAAACTTTTCAACTTCTCTCAATTGTTATTTTTTCTATAATTCCTTTGAATCGAATTATGTATGCACTGCCAGTTTTCATGAGCAGCTTGACCACTAGGCCGTGGTAGCTTAATGGTCAAGGTCACAAGCTCGTAGCTGGCGTATCATGAGTTTGAGCCTGGTACCGCTGAAACCCGCCGTGCAAAGGAGGCCGATGCACGTTAAATATGTCGAGGGGTCAAATGTCCTCCCGTTGGTGTGGTGTGGAAGTTAGGAGAAGCGGGTGACAGCTGAGGAGTCGTCCTCAAAACATGACCATGGCTCAAAATTATGAGGACCTTCACCAATAACGTTCGTACAGTTTTATAGTGCGATGTAAATATAACTCTCTTACTTTCTTGAATAATGTTATTAACAATTTTTACATTTGTTTTAATTTAAAATTTATTGTTTGATATTTCATTTTTGGAAATGATATCTCTACACATTTTTAAGAGGAAGAGGATGACGGAAGATGGTACATCCTTCCGTAACTGCCACACCACATTCATAATAAGAGTCAAAATAAGAGTGATAAGAGTCAAAATTAAATGTTATCATCCTTTGCATTCGGTTTTTCAAAATGTATTTATACAAATACAAAAGTAGCTTTAATGTTATTCTTAAAAATGCAGTTATCTTTCCAATATAAAATTTGGGAATATTTCTACAAAATTCTATATTCCTTTTTTTTTTTTTTTTCAAATACTGCCGCAAAAAATATACGTTCGTGTTCTATATGTTTTCTCAAATTTTATTTTTAAAATTATGGGGTTTGTAGTTTTTATTATTTAAATACATCTAAAAAATTTTATTTCATTTTTTAGTTAATAAACTATGTATAATTTGAAAATAATTAATTTTTTATGAGTATTGCTGGCTGCGAAAGCTGTATAAAAATTCAAATTTGCAATAATTATCGAGTAATTGTCAATTTAATTGATATTGTCAAACTTACTTCATTATTGAATTTTTTTATGTAGGAATAATTGTGCTTCAGAATGAGGAAAACTTGCCGTCACAGCTTGCCACAAAAAAGAAAGAAAATTTTTACTACCACTTTGGAACACTTATTACCAAGAAGAAAATTGAATGCAAATGTTATTGAATTTCATTACTTCAACATTTTCAAATGAAGATTATAATAAAAAGGGAATATATTAATTAATGAAGATGGATATCTTGACTTTATAATTTCAGACAAAGCTTTAATTTCAATCAAGATAGTAAAGAATATTTTAATTAAAGGGCAATTCAATGGTTTGTTTTTTTATATATATCAAACACAAATCCATTTATTTTGTTAAATAGATTTATAGTGTAAGTATAGTAATTTTTTGTGTATCTGAATCCAACTTATTGGGATTCCTCATTAACTTCAAATATAAGAGAATGTATTCATTACAAGTAATTCTTAGCAGTGGCGTACACACACACACAAGGGGAGGGTTTGAGAGTTCACAATCCCCCTCCTTAGACCAAGTATTTAATTTTCGCCATAGAGCTTATGCCTTCGCGCTTAGGTCTACGTGTTTTTACTCCCCCCCCCCCCGAAAAAAGGGGTATGTGCACGCCACTGATTCTTAGACTGAATTATAAAACGAGTTTAAAAGTATTATATATTTTCTTTTCAACATCGTATAAATATTCAGAAAGAATTCAATTACTCCTTTCAACAGAAAAAAAAATTTGATTTTCACGTAAAAGAAATCAAATTTATACTTTAATTTTAGTTTTTTAAATGTATCGTTTATGTATTCCCTTTCCCATAAATTTCAAAAATTTTGCTAAAACGTGAAAAGATATGTACACAATGGCGCACACAAGGGGGAGACCACCCCCAAAGCCCTTGAGTTTTTTTCAGTTGATGATAATCCTATATGTATATAATGCAAAATTTAATTAAGTACTTGTAATTAACAATTTATTTTATTAATTAATGCTAACTATTGATTCAGTAATTTATTTTTTACTGTTTTTTGTTAACAAAATCGACAAAATCAGAAGAATTAATTGGTTTTGTCTTGAGGTATGATGCAAATTGGGGAACTTTCAACAATGGACCCTTCCCCCCTTGAAAAATGTTTGTATGCGCTACTGTGTGTACACATTAGATTTTGTTACAAATAAGTTTTTTTTTAATTTACGATGATTTGATCTAAATAAAACATAAATTTATTTAGAAATTTGTGTTTATTTGAAAATAACTTTATTGAGGAGTGCATCAAAAAATGGGTAGAAAATATTATTGCTGTTATTCAAAAAAATGCAACAGCAATATTCATTTGTTTAAGTGGGGTCAAAAGCAAAAGTTAATGATTATCACACAAAAGAAAAATTTAATTGCTTGAGCTTTTTCTTAATTTTAATTATTTTGCTTGAATTCAAAGTGAAAATCCTTCATGATTTAATCTCTTTTATTATGCTTTAAGTTTATTCAATATTCTGGTATTTGAATTTTGATAGTTGTTACAAAGGAAGAAAGTAATTCCGTGTATGGTAAATATCCCCTTCTACACGAGTAAAAAAAAAGAAAAGTTTTGCTTGTCTTTCTGTTCCACACAATCGCTGACCTAAAACTGCCATGTCTTCATTTTTAAGGAGTTGGGAAGATCGCTGGCGGCAATCTATTTTAGACACATTTTTGACCATTGGTTTTGACCTTGCCATTCCCGCACCCTACTGTTTTATATTTTCACATTTTTGCCTGTCTCTTTTTCAAAGAGTAAGGCCTTTTACAAACTATAAATCCAGCTACATTCTGTCAGATAAGGATTCAATGTGGTCAATGCTAAAAATACTATGAAAAGCCGTTGGGGAGGGGTTAAACAATTAGCTGCCTATATGTACACTTTCCTTCTCCTTTGGCGGAAGAAACGTCCCAACATCTCAAACGGGTACTGTGTCGTATTATGCAGAATTTGACCCCTAAGATAAAACGACCCTTCTCTATTGTTCAAGCAAAAGCTGCTCGCCGGAGCCCTTTTCCTTCTCTGATAAGGATCTGACCGTTCCATCCCTTCACTGTACGCATTCGCCTTCCGACAAACAACGATCTTTCCAGCATCGACGTAAAAATTAAAACAAAATTTGCGTACTTGCTATGGAAAGATATTTAAATTTATGTGTTCCACAACCCACAATTTTCTAAAAAAGTTATTGCATATTTAAAAATATTATACAAATATCAAAAACTCAGAATTGGATTTTAAAAATATTTTAATACTAAATGCTGAAAATTATACTAACAGTGAAATTTTTAATGTGAAAAAAGAATGTTTAAGAAATCCCACTTTTTTCTTTACAAAATAAAAATACGTTTTAATCAATACGATTTAGACTTTTTCAGAGATCATAGCCAATCTTCAAAAATCCTAGCATTAGATTTAGATTTGGTTATAGACCAGAGCCAATAAAAATATGATTAATTGCATTTGGTTAATTTAAGAACTTAAAATAAGAATATTATTTTTTAAAAAATTAATTTTATTGGTAAATTTTTTTATTGCAGAACATCATCTATGGTATTAAATATAGCATAACACATTCAATTCTGTATTCCTGTCCTTTTAAAAAGTAAAATCATTTTTAGGATTTAAGAAGAAAGTCAAATCTCTCTCTCTCTCTTCCCTTCAAAAAGCCCTTATCTAGTGATTAACATAATTAGTTGGAATTTATTAACATTATATTCTATTGTTTACTATTCCGGGGTTCAATGAAATAATTTTATACTCGTTAGAACAATGGTTTGCAAAGCTAAATAGTTTTCTAATAAAAAATGCACCTGTTTCTGTTTGCGGAAATAATACCTCTAATGAAAGAGAAGAAGCAACTTTTCGATAGATCATAAGATTCGACATTAAAATCTAAGGTTGCGCAAGAACAGCTCCTAAATTTAAGGTTGCAAATTCATGCAAAATACGCGGGATTTGTTTCACAGTGTAAACATTTTAATGCCCTTCAGAACTATGAATTTAAATGGAAAAACATTTCTGAATGTATCTGCGGGAAAAGAAGAACAAAATATAAGAAGAAAAAAATGAAACACTGAGAATATGAAATGCGATTGCAGATGATTTCAATAGATCTAGACTTTAACAGTTTGTATAACAAGCACATATTCTAGTTACTGAATATAACACATGAGTAAGTGTTACTTAGATCACAAATTTATATTATTAGTGAGTATAAATTATTAGTTTCATTAAAAATACTAAATTTTGAAATGTTAATTTAAGATAAATATGTTTATATCCCTAATGAACTCTTGACTGATGAATTTCCTGTTCATTCAAAGTGGTGCAGCAAAGATATCAATTTACAGTCACCCCTTTCCAGGAATCCTAGAAGCCGTGATGTTTTGGTTGTATAAAATTCTAGCTTTATTATGCGTGGATAATTCGAGATTTATTTTCAGCACATTTATCATCTGGAGTGAGTAAATATAAGTGTCACACTATTCAGCTACTCGTGGGCTTTTGGAGACTGACCTCGTAATTTTGAACCACGGTCAAGTGACGAGGACAACACCTGAGCTGGCACTCCCTCTCCTAACTTCCACACCCCACAAACGGGAGAATGTTTGAGCATCGATAGATTTTTTTGTGCATTGCCCCCCTACATTGCGGGTCTTCAGCGGTATTGGGCTCGAACTCATGATACGCTGATCACGAGTCCGTTGCCTTGGTCACTAGGTTACGGCGCCCACTTTTATTATCTGGAGCAGAAATGAATTTTCTTATACTCTTCAGAAACTCATACAATATCAACAGCTTTTTGCAAATCGCTATTTTTTCAAAAATCTGCAATTAATTTAAATAGAAATATAATGAAAATTATGAAATGTGTAAGATACTGTACTGTATATAAGTATATATTCCCTTCCAAATTGTAATAAAATCCTTGTAACTATTTTATCTAAAAAAAGACTCAATATAAAATAATCTATGTTTTTAAAAAATAAATCATCTCTGAATATATATAAAGGAAGAAAATTTTTTCAGAAAAGCATTCGATTATTTCGAAAAATGTGAGTGATTATCTCCTTTAAAAATTAAGGTAATGATGAGATAAAACAAATAATAGATATTTAGGATAGTAAGCTATTTGAGATTTCTGGATTAGTTTCTGTTTCAATGTTGACTAGACAATCTGCATTGATCGTACTAAAATGTGTGTTTTTTCCTTATTATAAATAATTATTTTCCTTTGTTCTGGCAAAAAAAAATTAAAACTATGTTTCATTTGATACTTATGTCTCATATTTATAAAAATAATGTAATTTTGCTTCGAATTTAAATAATAACTCTTTGCTTTGAAAAGAAAAAACTTGAAATTTAACTTAGTTGACATGTACATAAAGTTTTTTTTAAATCTGATTTTGAGATAAAAAAAGTTTAAAATGTGAGTTCGAGAAATCGTTTAACCTACCCTTTAAATTACACTGGTAATATTTTCAGAAAACAGCAACACTGAAATGAAAACCCGAATGTCAGGAATACAATGTATTACTACGCGGAGATTTCTCTGAGGAGAATCGTATCGCATTGGTTACTATAAACCGGTTCCTCTCAAGGATACGCCTTGGCGATCGATCTTCGGCTAGAAAAGAGGATTTGGCGGTAGAAAATCCAGCCCACGTTATTGAAGATTTCCCGAAAAAATTTTACTTATAGGCTTATTATGGGTTATTTACACCAAAACAAAATTTTTAAATGCAAGCTCTATGTAGTGGAAATGTAGAAAAAAATGGTATAACAAATAAAACAAAATGAGAAACTTATATCTTTTTGTTGATACATTTTTACAGAATCAATCAGTTAGCCTAGGTACAAAATAAAAATAAGGAACTTGAATCATTTAATTTTAAATGATTATCAAGCAGTCAGTACTTTCTTAATGTGGCTTTGGGATTTGTAGTTTTTTTAATAAATTATCTACATTTGGATTAGTTCATGAAAACGCTAACAAAATTAGGTGTTTTAGATGCATATCAGTTAATTTTGAGCGATATTTTGATTTAATTATATTCATAATAGAAAACATTTTTTCTCAAACATGTTGATCCAAACCTACAACAATATCTGACCACTAAATCATGTAAATTTGGAATATTGCTTGGTGGCACAAATTTCCAAAATTCTATGTAATTCGGATCATTTTCGGTTAAAATAATTTCCTTATATATGCTTTTCAGGGTAATATGGTGCTGTAGGTCAATAATTTCAATTTGTACCTGAGGTGGGTAACAATTAATGTCTTGAAGACAAATCGAAAAAGGATTAGTAAAAGTTCAGTATTTTTTATCATCTTTAAAATCCTCAAACCTGGCACTGAAAGAATCCTGCAAAATGGATACTAAATTTTTAAATCTATCATAGTTTGGAACATTACTAACTTTGGCAGATTATTCCTACACGAATGGGAAATTAGTTAATTTTTTCCTCTCCAAGATCCAGACAAAAAAAGCAAAAGCTTGTTTACAAAAGAGATATGACCAACAAGGGTAGGAAAATACAATTTTTCCCCTGTAATCTTAAATTTTAATTGTTTAAATGTTCCATTATATCGGTAAGAAAATCTAAATCCCGCAGCCAATTTTCACTGCTGAAGAGTGAGCATTCACTGGGCAGTTCATAGTTTTCTTCCAGATATTCTAAAACTCATTCGCTCAAACTCCAAAATCTCGCAAGTGAACTTCTTTTAAAAAGCCAGCGCACACTACAATGAGGGAGTAACTCGCCATTTTCTTCTGTTTCTTCGGGGAAGAGCGTACCAAATCTTCGTCGATTCAAAGCACGAGCTCGTATTTTGTTGATACAGCGCACCACGGGATCAACAACGAAAGACGAGTTTAAGTCGTTGGCACAAAGAGCTTCTTGATGAATAATACAATGATATTCTAAAACTTTTCTTCCGAAATAATTTTCAAGCAAAGCAACAAAACCTTTTGTTCTGCCAACCATGCAAGGCCCTCCATCTGTGCAAACTGTCTAATTTTGTCCATTCTACTTTGTTAACCAATTACATTTTTAAGTTACTTAAAAATGTCTTCACCTGTAGTTAAAACTAGTAAGCGCAAATTAAGAGGTTCTTCCACAGTATAAAAATTATTGTTCGTGTAACGCACAAAGATGCTTAACTGCGCATTGTCTGTGATATCACAGGTTTGATCCAAAGTTAATGAAAAATATTTGCAATTTTCCAAAATCTTGCAATATTTGCAAGTGCAGAGACAATTTGAGTTCCAACACCCTGTCTCATGTCATCTGTACGACACATGACGGTATTTCTAGACAAAGCTATTTTATCAACGATATTTTTGGCATTTAGATCACCTACATTTTGGACAAAAATTAAAAGGCTACTTTTTTTATCTCCTCTCCGCCGGAATATGGTTTTTCTTGAGGGCTAACAACAAAGAAAGTTCTTAAGAAGCCTTCACCATGGTTTCCATTTTGTCATTTCTCTTCTGGAACAAAGATTGCTGGCCGGCAAAAAATTTCTTTTTTTATTGATAAATTCCGTTCGCAAATTTGATTCAACAGGATATTTGCTGTTGAAATCACTATGCAGTTGTTTGAACTGATGGTCCAAGTTAAATTTTTTTGGAACTGCTATACAAATTCCACATATCAAACAGAGAGGCGTGGAAGCATTTTGATGTGTAAACAAGTATTGTTCTTCCCAGACAATTTTAAAATCACATGCTGCAATAATTCTTCATAATTCCTTTTTGATGTCGAAGGTTTACTCATAAATATATTGAAAATAAAAAAATTTAAACAACTACGCTCAACGCTGAAATCTAAAAATAATTTTAGAAAAAAGGTTAAAGACTTAACGTCTTCCTGAACAGAGTTTAAAATCAACTGAGACTGACAGCTAGAAACAATTTGCTGATGTTACGCTACAAATTTCCTAGGCTCCGAATCCAGCATTCTGATTATCCATGGATGCAAATTCTCACTCTCTCTGCTTTATAAAGCGGCTACTTTGTGCAGATAGAATTACTTCTACCGTATCAGCAACTGCTCTCCTAATATATTGCAGAATTACTTCTTGATATTAAAGAAATCGTAAATAGTCAAAACCTTCGGAAAAACCTTTTTATCTGACATCCCGCTTACAGTCAATAGCTACAAAGGATCAGTTTCAGCACTGCAAGGGGAAACTGAAATTCGAATGGAAATATGATATGTTAAAAACTTAGCATTTTTCCCGGAACGTTACAATACTGTGGAATAGTAAGTTTTGTAGTATGATCTTATATTTGGCGCTATACTGAAGGGGGGGAAATCGTACTTAGAACCTTTAAAATCTCACGCTGAAAATTTCTGTTTTTTACATATTCTCTTCATGATAATTTTCTATTGTAATCCAAATAATTCAGCAATATTTTCAAAATTTTTTGTAATTTTTCAGTAAGTCTTCGCGTGCCACACTTACGACTCCCGCGTGCCACAATGTGGCACGCGTGCCGCGGGTTGGCGCCTCCTGGCTTAAGGGCAGCGTGCCCACTTCATAAGTCCATAGTTGCAAGTTCAATCCCGGATGGAGTCGATAGATTTTCTGGATGTGAAAATAGTAGACATGCACGTCATATGATTATGTGGCATTTATAAGATCTCTTGAGTATAAATTTGGTTCTGGTACCATCGACAGAATTAAATCAGGGCAATATTTGGCATCCGAAGAGAGCTTGAATTAAAATTAATTCAAACGTCAAAATTTGGTAGCGAGGACCACCATTAAATGGTTAATTAATTTGAGGACTTACCGTGTCTGCAAAGGTTTAGTAGCCAATTTCCATCCCATTAGGAAAAACAATAAAATTTCGGTTTCAAAAATATTAAGTATAATAGATAGGAAATTAAATTTCATTTGTTAACTGAAAATCATAAATATTTAAGCAACATAACCATTATAAAATCCTATTTTCATACAATGTTTGGCAACGAATTTTAAAATAACGCCAAAATAATGCTAATAGGGTTTCCAGTTTAAAAAAAAGTGGACAGCTTGGATCGTTCAGTTCGACGACAATAATTAACCAACACTATGTAGTGCACTAAAATAAGATGCGACCAAAACTCATAGCCAACAAAAACGAGTCACAAATTAATTCTTCATTGCTTATAAAGTTTTTCATAAATCAATTTTTTTAGATGTTTAGGATTTCAAAAACAAGTGAAGTAATCCTTGAAGTCAACTAAATTTAACATTTTTTTCACTTTTTCTTTTTTGCTGAGCAGTGAATTATAACTGCATAAATAAACACTACTTATTTGTTTTTATAAATATAAGAAATCAATTAAATTATGAATTATGGAAAATAACTATTTATAATTATGAAAAAATTTGAAACGATCCCAGAATTTATTTATTATTCATCTGTTATACTGCTTGAAAAAAGAGACAAATTGTCGCAACTACTAAAGCTTTTTATGGATTGAAGCGTTTACTTGCATCTGAATTTTTATTTAGAAAGATCAAACCACCCTCTGAAACAAAGCAGACTATTTTTTCCAAGTGTTAAAGATTAATAATTATTTAAGAAATTTCATATACTTAATAACTGAAATATATGATTGCTTTATCTCTGCTAGTTTTACTTTGATAGTGAAATTAAATTTTTGTCTCGTCTGTCATTTTATTACTGAAGATCATAGAAAATGAAGAATGGTAAAAAGAAGAAGAAGTAAAATAGAAGTTTAAATATTAGATGAAGGGTCGGCAACTTTTTAGCTTTGGTGTGCTAAACCAATCTACCAACATGATTCAGCGGGCTACTCAGTAGGACCTTTTTGAAACAATTCAATTCCCGCAATAATGCCTGCAGAGTTAGAGAATAGAGGTCAATAATAAATATTTACAGTTTTGTTATTTATTAATTTTGCATCATTTAAAGATATTTCTTAACATAAAAATAAACAGCCTAAAATATAACTATTTCTTCAACAAAAATTTAAAGAAATAAAATCGTGCATATATTATGTATTTTTAATCATATTTATTAAAGTAAGAAACAGTCAACATAAAATATAAGTATTTCCCTTCATTATAGTTAAATAAAAATAAATAAAAATTTTAATGCGAACCTAGAGCTTACAACGCTCTACTTTCATATCGCAAAACTGGGGGTATAATTTGTGGCTTTCAACTAGACACGATTCTGAGAATTCAGTTGTTAACAATTCCTTTGTGGACTCGAAATATTTTTCATATGAGGAAAGATTTTTTTACTTAGATATGTAGAACCAAAAGCGGAAAGCAGAGGATATGCAATTTTTTCTCTTCAAACAAAAAATCTCTCCAACAATGACATTCAATAAATTACAAAATAGCTGTAAATTTATCTTTAAAGTTATTTTTCAGAATTTTTCGTAATACCGTAAATGTCCATAATTCTGAAGATGTTTGTCTAATATAAGGTTCATTACAAATTTATCAACTTCCTTCCATTCAAAAACTGACAAATTGGTACAGTAGCCTTGAGTGCCACTGAGAATTGCCCTGCGTGCCTCATGTGGCACGTGTATCATAGATTGCCGACCCCTGTATTAGTTGTATTTCACATGTCTTTTATAATTTGTTCCTTTTACTAAAAATATCGAAGAGAATTAAGTCAATGTACAATTTATTCAATGTTTTTAAGTACTAAAGACTAAAACAAATTTTAAATGAAATTTGTTAAATTTATAATGAAGAATGGAAACATCTCAACACCTAACGGCAGGGCCAGACTGTGACCTTTGGGGGCCCTGGGCTATTGATGCCTGGAGGCCCCTAAATAATAAAAAATTTTGCCATTTTCCTAAAAAAAAATTTTGTGTGGAAAAATTTTAAATATACGAAACTTTTTCTTAACGGTTTTTTTTATTTCAAACAATTTAAATACGTTATAAACAATAACATAATTTACAAAAAAAACTTCTCTACACTTTTGTGTTGCAAATTCTTTCATTTGTTCATCACATTTTAAGTCTTTAGTGAGATCAGTATTAATAGAAAGAAGTGATAAATAAGTAAGTCTAGTTTTTGTCATTGTTGTTCTATATTTCTGTATAGGACATTTTAGATAATGCACGCTTTGCTTCACTAGTAATAAAGAGAGTTACAAAATTTTTTAAAATGGTAAGATTTGGAAAAACGTCAACAAATTTCTTTACAAAAACTAAATTTAATATATTAATACAAGTATAGGACAGCTCAGTTTGTTTTAGATAAGTTTTGAGTTGAATGTCTTCATCTACTAAATTTTGGTCTACGTCATCTGAATAGGGAGTACACTCTCCAGGTCAACTTTCTCCTTACTTTGATCTTGCAAATCCATCAAAGGTTTAAATATCTTACTATATTCTGCATATACTTGACTTCTATTTAAATCAAGAGTTAGCTTATCTAACGAAACAATAAGCGTGTCCCTTTTAAATTTTTTGTCGCACACAGAGTGTTTCTGTCGATTTATCTGCAAATTTTGAAGTATCCCGTCTCTTGTTCGCATCACTATATTCTGTTTCTACACTAGGGTTCAATTTTTTGGCTGCGTCTTGATACTCTTTTAGTTTTTGATCTGATTCATGTACATTGCTTGTAAACGTTTTTAATGACATAATTAACTTATTTCCTTCCCAGATGTCCAAACCAGGAGTGTGTTATTTTTTGTTAACTGAATTAAATCTTTCACACAAAAATTTCTTCCTAAAATATAATTAAATTGGGAGCTTCAAGTTTTGTTAATTTCCTTAAAAAAATACTGCATTTTTTCAAAAATCAATTTATTTTATTTTCATTGTCATTAAATGCTTTAAGAATATTCATGTTTTACCATAATTATCTTTTAAGGCTTCAACAGCATCTTAGTGACAAGACTATCTGATCTGACAAAAACTTTTTAAGGTAAATTTCAGTTTAATTTCACGATTTAGAAGTTCCCACCTACGGGTCGATGCAGAAAAGAAAACATATATTTGTTGCACTAAACCTAAAAAAGTTTACTATTTCAGTTTCAACCTTAACTGATTCTGCACCACCCAGACTAAGAGAAAGTGCAACACACGACACAGAATTAGCGAATTTATTTTTTTTCTTTTAGAGAGCTTGCACTCCATTATATCAATCTGACATATTGGCAGCGTTGTCACAAATGACTGTCCCCTACAATTATCCAATAGCAATCCATTTGTTGCTAAAAATTCTTGTAGATAATTAAATAAGTATAATCCAGTGGACTACTAATCTTTATTAATGAGACACATCTTTCATACACTTTTACCAGAAAACAATATCGTAGTACAATAGCAAATTGTTCATTGTGGGACAAATTTGGGGTTGAATCCATCATAATTGAACAGTACTTTGTGGAAACGTTACTTGAGTTGTAATTGCTTTAATGATTTGCTTGCCCATGGTCTCCACTATTTGCTAATATATCGTTTTTGATAAGTACGATATTAACGATTTTGTTCTTAGCTCTCGCTCTTCAATATGTTCACGAACGAATGGGTCGAACTCTGCTAGCAATTACAGAGTACCCATAAAATAACCATTAGGAGAAAAACCAAAAACTTCCTCGGTACTTCTAAATGCTAAACCTCTTACAGTCAAATGCTGTACTGCCGTAATAACACGTTTGAGGATATTGTGGTAATATTATACTGTGCATCTTTTCTTAGCTGCTCCTGTAACTGTTTATCTAACGAGGGCACGACTAAAGAAATTTATTTAGGGACGGGATTTTGTGTAATAGTAGTACTCCATTAGTGTGTTGAACCGTCACTATAAAAGCGCCAAACAGACAAACAGTTCCGAGAAAATAGCATTCGAAATTCGTACTTATCTTTTATATAATTAAGTTTTTTTCAGCTCCTGCGATGCAGTGGCATAGGTGGTAGTGCACCTGCATTTCGCGCGGTCAGTCAGGGTTCGAGTCGCGCAATCGACTTGCTTTGTTTTTTTTTCAATTCATTTAATTATTTTTACAATTAAATAAATTTATTTAAAAAAGGTTTATAAAAAATTTTATGTAATTATTTTGTATTTTAAAAACTAAAACAATTACTATAATTATATAGATATTTATAATATATTTTATAAATAGATTATAATATTAATTATTATAATATCATTTATAAATAATATTTATTATAAAAATATATTATATGAAATGATATTTTATATAAGTATTTTGTATTTTAAAAAGTAAAATAATTACAAATAATTGTATAATTAGATAAAAAAAATAGTTTTGTAATATGTAAAATTGCTTATATTTTAAAATTACAACTATTTTTTATAATTATATAAAATATTTGTAAAAAAAATTATTTAATAGTAAAAATAATTAAATGAATTGGAAAAAAAAAGCGAGTCTAATACGCGACCATGACCGATCGCAAAAAATACAGGTGCGCTATCACCTATGCCACTGCATCGATAGAGCTGATTAAAACCTAATTGTATAAAATGAATTATAAGTATGAATTTCGAATGCTAATTTCTCCAAATTGACTGCCCATTCGGGGCTATTACATTGAGGGTTAAACTTCCTAAAGCAGTGGTCTTCAAACTGTGTCCCACGGAGCCCTGGGGGTTCCACGAGTCATAATAAGAAATCTAGAAGAAATAAATATGTATGCAAAATGGTTTGTTAATGCAAAAATGGATATGAAGTTTATAAGTTACAGGTATCTAAAGCTTATCACCCCTCATATATAGATATATACTTTCTACTAGATTGTTAATATTCTATTGTTTACTATCTTTAGTTCCACGAGATAATTTTATACTTGTTATTTAGCAGTATGTCTTGCAAACTAAATAATATACCTTTTTACATTTGGGGAAAACACCACCTATAATGAAGGAAAAGGAACAACGCGTTAACAGAGATTGATGTTAAAATCTAAATTTATGCAAGAACAGCTTTTAATTTTAGGTTTCAAATTCTCTCTCATGCAAAAATACACGGGATTTCTCACACATCTATAAACATTTTTTATGCTATTCAGAACAGTGTGTTTAAGTGAAATATATTTCTCACGTAAGTGGCTACAAAAACAAAGTATAAAGGTAAATTAAACTCAAAGTAAGTAATGTTATTTTCACTTAATCTCAACAGACCTAGACTTCGACCGTGTGAAAAAAAGGAAGCACATATCCCAGTTTCTAAATATAATGCATTGATAGGTGACACTTGAATCATATATTAATAATATTAATGAGTAAATTATATTAACAAAATTAGATTAGAATTTTTTTAATTATAAATATGAATACTTTTTTAAATTTCTTTTACATGAAGTGCCTGTATAACATGTTGACTTCTTTAAATATTACTTTGAGACATATTCTTCGTCGTATGTGTTTGGAATTGGGTTCTACGAAAACACTTTCTACCTTCCAGGGGTTACACGAAAGTACCTTCAAGTTCTAGGGGTTCAGTGAGTTGAAAAAAGTTTGAAGATCACTGTCCTAAAGAAGTTCTACTAATACACAAAGTCTCGTCCCCAAATGAATTTCCTTAGTCATGCCCTCCCCTTGTAAAACAGACTTATTTTCTTTTCGTGTCAACCAAACTAACGCTGAATTTTTATGTTCAATAGAGTTTTCCTGATTTTCTAAACAACTTGTTAAGTGTTTCTTATCAGAGAAATCGGTTTGTGTATTGAGAATTTGTTTTAGAAAAAAGTTTACAGGTCAAACAAAAAACACTGCCAATACTAATTGAATAACATAGCCAAGATCTTTCCAGCACTTGGCCATTTTAGAGTTTTTTAATGAAATGATTATTCGAAAATGATCTCTTATGTCCTTTGTATTCTCTTACCGAAACAGAATATATATTATTTGGATTTTTATTTCGAAAATAACTCATTTCATGTGAAAAGATACAATCAATAAAATTATTACTTAGCGATTTAGGCCACGAACCCACGTCAACGTATTTCTCAAACCCAACATTGCCTAAACACTTTCGGTTGGGGCATTACTGATATGCTCTGGCTGAACAATATATTTTTCAAAAGGCTGCTAGTCATCGAGATACTGCATATTTTTCTCATTAATAATTGCTTGTTGTGTTTCTTCGTTTTCTTTGACTAAGTTCCTTTCACTTCAATGACGTACCATAAACCCTGAACCCCGCATTGCGGGGGCCCAAGGTTCTAGGGGGCCCAAAGCCTATGCTATACCATGGTTTTTCAATCCTTTGTAAGATCCGTTTTGGGGCCCATAACCTGATTGCACCTATTGTTCAAAAATAAATGGCTATAGAAAAAGTGCCACTACGTTTGTTTTAGTGCTCGATGCTCATCGGCACCGACCTATGATAGAGTCTCTGTCGATTAATTATTAACTTCCGCGTATTCGGGAAAAATAAAAATAAATTTTTGTTTTTATGGTATTTCGGGTATTTTTTTAAATGTATTTTTTTACTGGTTTTTATTATTTTATTACTATTTTGATTGTGAGCATCTTT
This sequence comes from Trichonephila clavata, assembly GCA_019973975.1. Lineage (NCBI taxonomy): Eukaryota > Metazoa > Arthropoda > Arachnida > Araneae > Nephilidae > Trichonephila > Trichonephila clavata. Next base: position 16,426 of record BMAO01029333.1, read on the forward strand.
TTCTGTTTGTTCTCTTCAACGCGGATCGGGGGCCCCTGGGCTGCAGCCCATATGTAGATCCGGCCTTGCCTAACGGGTGAAAACGCTTGTGACGCGGTTCCGACCACACCCTGTTTTGGGGTGTAACTGTTTGTGTACAGTGTATGGGTGAAAAACAAAGAGCTTTAGCAGTCCCTTTGTGTTGAGTTTTCCTGAGTCGTGTCAATTCATTTAGAGACACAGCTATCGACCACTTTTAGTGCTAACATTTAGTGGTCCGTCGAGCCGGAGTAGAATTAGTTGTACATTTGTGAAGTACAAATAATTTTATGTGAGAAATAAGTGTTATTTCTGTGTTAGAAAGTGAAGTGCTGACTGTGTGGAATATTTGTGTTGTATCCACGCACGTGAATTGTAAAGTGAGGTTCTTCATCTGGATTGTGCTTGCAATGCATCGGTTATAATTGCATTAGTTGTGAATTATTTTGAAGAGAAGACATCGAATTGGTAAGTGATTTTTCTGATAGTGATACTTTTTGTGTGACATTTTAAAAATGAGTCAAGGTGAGAGAGAGAATTACTAGAAAAAGAAAATTTTAAAAACGCAACTAGCTATGTTTAAAGGAAAAATAATTGGAAATTTTTGATTCTACTGCATGTCATTTGCTTATTGAAAAATATTAACTTTTGAATAACGAGTTAAAAAGCATATTTGATGAATTATTTAATGTGTGTGAAGAAACAGATATCGACAAATACGTTGAGGAACAATTAAATATTCTGGAAAGTATTGATGATGTTATACTTGAATTAAAAAGAGAAAATAAAAAATTGAGCTCTCACTCAAATTCAGATGTAAGAACAGAAAGATTTTCATTAGAAACTGTTAAGCTTCCTAAATTAACCTTGCCATCATTTAGTGGAAATTCACATGATTGGATAACTTTTAAAGATCTCTTTAAAGCAAGTGTCCATAATAACTCTAATTTATCAAACACTCAAAAACTTCAACATTTAAAATCTTCTTTAAAAGGGATGCATTTAGAATTATTCAATCTATAGCAATTTCAGACAGTAATTACCTCACAGCTTGGGAATTATTAGAGGATCGTTACTCCAATAAACGTGAACAAGTATTTGCTCATATCAGAAGATTGATGTCGTTAAATACAATTCAATGTGAATCGGCTTCTGCAGTTTTGAGTTTAGTAGATAACGTAAATGAAATTATTCGTGCATTAGAAATTTTAGATAAAAAAAATAGATGATTTCAGTGATACTTTGATACTATATTTAATATTGCAAAAATTAGATTCTCCACCAAATTGTGGTGGGAAAGACAAATTAAAAAAGATGAAATACCTAAATTAAACGAGTTAATTCAATTTTTGAAAAATTATGCTAGAACTTTGCAAAATAGTAAAATTTCAGGGAGTAAAGGTTATAAAACTTCAAATAATAAAGTGAATACATTCGTTACAAATCTCAAATGTATTTTTTGTCATAATGATCATAATTTGTTAAAATGTTCTACATTCCTACAGTTAACGGTACCCAAAATAATAGATTTTGTGAAAAATAATAGATTGTGCTTTAATTGTTTATCTAGTGTGCATCAAGTTAAACAGTGTAAGAGTATTAACAAATGTAAACACTGTGGCAAACCGCATCATAGTATATTACATTTTGAAACTATAATCCAACAAATCAATCGAGTGTTCTATCCCAGAAGCTACGCATTTATTCCCAAAGTTCAAGAGATTCCTAATTCAATTGCAAATTCTTTGAGCCTACAACATCAACTGTATGTGCTTCGAGCTCTTATAATGCTTATAATAGTAAACAAGCTCATATTTTGTTGTGCACTGCATTAATTAGAGTTAGGAGTTCCAAACAAGAACTAGTTAAGTGTCGATGTTTATTGGATACTGGGAGTCAAAGGTCATTCATTTCGAATGAATGCGCAAAGAAATTAGGTTTGAAAATTAGAGATAGCTCAGCTACAATTTCATGTTTAGGTTCTTTCAATACTGTGAGTAACGGAGAAGTGGATCTACTATTCACTTCTCATTTCGAAAGTGACCTCCAGATTTCAACTTCTGCTTTTGTGATAGAAAAAGTGACTGACAAAATTCCTCATGTGTCTCTACCTGGAAACATTTGTTATAAGTTTAATGACTTACGCTTGGCTGATCCATCATTTCACAAATCAGCGAATATTGATATCTTATTAGGTGTAAATGTGTTTTTGAATTTAATCAACGGAGAAATCATCAAACGTGCCCCAAATCTTCCCTTCGCTATAAGTACAAAATTAGGCTGGATCATTTCAGGTACAACAAATCTCGAATCTCAAATTCGAATCCAGTGGTCGTGAATCACTTGATAATACAGATAATTTAGTAAAGTCATTTGGGAACTGGAGTCTATTCCAAATTCTTCACCTCTAACTCGTGAAGAAAAGCTGTGTGAATTACGTTTTGAAGAACACCACACATGAGGACAATAATGGGAGGTATTCAGTCATGCTACCGTTCAAACCAAATAGAAAGGTTTTCGGAGATTCGTGTGAAACAGCACTTCGCAGATTCCTTTACTTGGAAAAAGGCTTTCTTCAATGCCAAAAATTTATAGTCAATACAAGGAATTCATGAGGGAATACTTGTCTTTAGGACACATGGAATTAATTTTATCCATAGATTCTAATGTAGAAAATCAACATTATTAATTCCACATCACTTTGTTATAAATGAATCGAGTTTAACCACAAAATTACGCGTAGTGTTTGATGCAAGTGCAAAGATCATCGGGTGTTTCACTCAATGACGTTTTGATGAGTGGCTTGAAAACGCAAGAGGATTTAATTTGCATTCTCTTAAGATTTCGTTTCCATAATATTGCAGTGACAGCAGATATCAAAATGATGTACCGGCAAGTCAATATTCATCCAGAGGATCGGATTTCCAAAGAATATTTTGGAGAGATAGTCGTGAAAATAAATTCAGACCTTTCGCTTAAATACTGTTACATATGAAAGTACTTCAGCTCCATATCTAGCAACTAGAGTTCTAAAACAATTAGCCCTTGATGAAAAGGTTAATTTTCCAAAAACGGCAGATATAGTATTAAGAGATTTTTATGTAGATGATGAGTTGACTGGTGCAAATGATACTCAAGAAGCTACTGAGTTGGTGATTGAATTGCAAGACATTTTGAGAAAGGGTGGGTTTGAGCTTCACAAATGGTCAACAAATGAAAAATTCAGTATTAGAAAACACACTAATGAAAGGTTCAGATAACAAAGGTTCTCATACAAGTGTCGAAAACAAAGCTATCAAGGTCCTTGGTTTAGTATGGCATCCTTCTATAGATGAATTTACATGCAATATTCCAGATATAGAATTCCAAAACAAAGATATTTCCACTAGCGAACCATTTTGTCAACAATAGCCAAATTGTTCGATCCTTTGGATGGATAGCCCCTTTGTAATATCAACTAAAATTCTGCTTCAAGAACTGTGGAAACTACAGTTATCTTGGGACGATCCAGTTCTGGAGAAAGTGAGCCAAAAATGGAAGGCTATGTGTGGAGAAATTAATCTATTAAATTCAATTCGCGTTCCTCGAAATGTCCTGTTATCTGGATATACAACAGTTGAACTACACGGATTTTATGACGCATCGGAGAAAGGCTATGGTGCAGTGATTTACGTCAGATCATGTGAGAATTTGTTAATTACAGTGAGACTTTTAACTACAAAACCCGTGCTGCTCCTTTAAAAACTTTATCTATTCCAAGACTGGAATTATGTGCTGCGGTGTTGCTGGCGCACCTCATAAAATCAACGAGAGCTGCTTTGCATTTTGAAGTAGCATCAATATACGCATGGAGTGATTCAACTATTGTTCTATCATGGTTGAAGTCTGACCCAAAGAGATGGCAAGTTTTTGTTGTCAACAGAGTATCTGAAATTCAATCAATTTTGCCAGAAGAAAATTGGTTTCACGTTAATGGAAAGGAAAATCCTGAAGATTGTGCTTCACGAGGATTATTACCTTTGATCTTGTTGATCACGAACTTTGGTAGTCCGGTCCCAAGTGGTTAATGACAAGTGACATCCCGTTTCCCACTGATGTACCAAATTGTCAAGAAGCGTTAAAAGAAGAACGCAAGCAGACTTCATGTGCTGTTGGATTAGTGTTGAAGAATTGCCTATCATTTCAAGGGTATCATCATTTCGAAAACTCCAAAGAGTGCCAGCTTGGTGTCTCAGATTCATCTCTAATGCTAAATTAACATCTAC
>BMAO01029334.1:0-19182 GCA_019973975.1 Trichonephila clavata
CTTGTATCTCTTTTTAGTGCGGCACCATGTAGGGGATACCGATTACTACCGGTAATTTTAACACCAGTTGATTTTGTGAACTTGTTCTAGGAATTCAATTTTCCAAAAGCAAACTAAAAACACTTTGAAGGAAGCACGCAAATAACATGAAATTTGCAACATGCATTAGCGGAGGTGAGATATGCAAATGATTAGAATTTCAGCGCAGACACACATCACGCACGCCTGTTGGCGCCACGTCAAAGCGCTATTTAAGGCTTGGAGATTCGACGGTTTCAAGTTGGGCAATTGTGTTTTTTTTTGTGGTTTTTTCAAAAAACGATCAGTTATGTCTCGTAGAAAACAGCGATCAGCTTTGATCAAGTATCCGAGTTCGTCAAGCAAGGATAGTGGCCTACCGAGATTGTGGATTATCTTCAGAAAATCGGTAGTCGTGTTGGACGAAACCAAACACTGTAATGCGGATATGTGACCGTTGGATACAGGAGGGTACGACGGACCGACGTGGTCGATTGCATCCACCTCAGTGCACCACTTCACGTGAGGACAGGCAAATGGTGCGCATGGCAGTGACGGATCACTCAGTCACATCACGAACAAGAGCACAGCACATTGAGTCTATAAAGCATCGTTCAGTGTCTGCGCGTAACATTCGACGCCGTTTACAGCAGAGTGCTCTATCCGCAAGACGTCCATTTCTTGGTCTACCCTTGACGCAGAACCACAGACGTCTCCGCCACCAATGGTTCGATGAAAGAAGGATGTGGGTGGTAGAATAGAATGAAGTTGTCTTTACTGACGAGTCACGCATCTGTCTGCAACACCACGATGGTCTGATTCAAGTCTGGAGACCCCGTGGAGAGAGGATGCTGAAACAGTTGCGTTATGCACCGCACACTGGTCCTGCACCGGGTATTATGGTATGGGGCGGTATTGGATATCACTCTCGCACTCCTCTAGTACGCATTGCCGGTACTTTAAACAGCCAGCGCTACATCTCCGAGGTGTTGCAGCCAGTTGTCCTTCTTTACCTTCAGGGCTTGGCACAGCCATATTTTGACAGGATAATGCGTGACCACACGTGGCACGCATTGTCCAATATTCCTCGTAATCATCAGATTGAATTGCTTCCCTGACCGGCTCGCTCTCCGGATATTTCACCGCTAGAGAACATGTGGTCCATGGTTGCTCAACGATTGATCCAGATTATACCCCAGCTGCCCACCAGATCAACTTTGGCAACGTGTGGAAGCTGCATGGTCTGCTGTACCTCAAGAACACATCCAAAGTTTCTTTGAATCAATGCCGAGGCGTGTGGCAGTGGTGATTCTAACAATGGCGGCTACTCTGGCTACTGATTCTGCAGAGACCACACTTCACAGAAGTCTATAACTTTAATCATTTGATACTTGGTCAACATGTTATCTGCAAAATAAATTTTTTGTGCTATCTCTTGTCTTTCTTGGTGTTGCATTTACGGTGGCCAACACACAGTGTATATATAAATATAAGTCTCAAACAACAAAATAATGGTTACTTTTTGAAATATTTAGAACCAAATGTTAGAATACCTTAAATTAAAAGCTTTCTCGCATCATAAAATGTATTTACCCAGCTTCATACATATTCCAATTTTAAGAACTGAAACAGCTGCTACTAAAATTGGAGCCTTTACATCCTATACACAAGTATTTAAATTTTCAACAAGTTAAGTTAGGTTTTTACAGCATACAAAAAAAAAAAAGATTCACCAATCTTCACGTGGCGTGGTGAGGAAGTTCAGATTGAAAGTGACGTCATCTTCACTAATATACGTAGTTATAAGACACACTTTGTTTTACGAAAAAACAAAACCATTGCGACAATGGATTCGCAGGGTAGTTTCATTGTGCTTCAATTTTCACAAAAAAAAAAAAAAAAAAAAAGAAAGAAAACAGAGAATTTTTTAAAATTCTAATTTCTATAACGCATTGCCCACTTGAAAGGTAAAACAAAAACAACAAAAGGAAATTCGAAAAAATACTTTTATGCTTGATAAGATTTAAAACAATCTATAATAGTGCTTATTTGACTTGTTTTTCGGCATAATATATATCTTATAGTACATATTCAACGTTTGTAATATTTCTAACGTCTAGGAACAGAAAATGCAATGGCCGCATGGCGTGTTGTGATAACTCGGAGTGGTTGTGACATCCTCGTCATCGGTCGTCATAGTTTTAAGACACTCTTGTTTTACGAAAGTCAAACATATTTCGACCATGATTCGAAGTTTAATGAATTTTTTCATGCTTAGTTTTCAAATAAATAAATAATTGAATAAAAACGACTTGCAAATATAATTTTATAAGACCTTGCAAATATCAAATATAAAGCAGAAACAATGAAAGGATGTTCGAAAAATACACTGGTGTGCAAAAATTAAGGACGAGACGGTTTTTTCAATATAACTTTGTACAAAAGCATTCCAAATCAACACATTTAATACCGTAAGATCCCCAATACGTAAGGACATGAGTAATGTAAGCAACACTTACTAAAAGAGAAATCAGAGGGATAAAAAGAAGCTTTATTGAAAAAGTAGCATGGAGCGCAATGCGACTGAAGGCCGAAACATCCCTGTGATGGGTGTCCAGCAAGAAATATCCGGTCTTTAGTAGGGGATGTGATCTCACCTGACTGCTAGGCAGGTTTCACAGCGTCTGCCCATGCTGAGAATGAGTGTGTCAATGAGTTGTTGAGGCATTGCTGCCCATTCGTCTTGCAGCGCCAATCGAAGCTCCGGAATCGTTACTGGTGGTAAGGTACGAGCTGCCAAGCGTCTGCCTAGAAAATCCCATACATGCTCGATGGGATTGAGATCCGGAGATCGTGCCGGCCAATCCATACGTTCAATATCCTCACTCTCTAAGAGCTGTTCGGCAGCTACTGTGCGATGACATGGTGCATTGTCGTCCATGAAAAGGAACTGCGGACCCATAGCGCCTCTAAAAAGACGCACATATGGAAGAAGAACCTCGTTACAATAACGGGTCCCGTTGACTGAACCTGCGTCGAAGATGTGAAGGTCTGTACGACTACCAAGCATGATGCCTCCCAAACGAGAACACCGCCACCTCCATACCTGTCCCTTTCAATGATGTTCGAGGATGATTGCGGCTTCCCCGCTCTCTCCAGATGAGTATGCGATGAGAATCGCTACTCAGACTGAATCTGCTCTCATCTGTAAAGAGTACTCGTCCCCATTCATTGTCTCTCCAATTCCGGTATTCCCGCACCACAGAGAACGCCTTCTCCGATGGGCAGGCGTTAGAGGTACACACCGTACAGGCGTCGTGCAAACAGACCACCACCGTGCAGTCTTCTGGCCACGGTAAAACGCGATATCGGTCGTCCAGTCGCCTGTGTCGTGTGTCTAGCGATTTCTCCTGCTGTCTGCCGCCTGTTTCTTCTGGCCTGTAAGGCAATATACCGTCATCTGCGGGTGTGGTTCCTCGTGGACGACCACTACTGAACCCCCGGATAGCTGTTCCTGTAGTTTGAAATTGTCTCCAAAGTCGTGAAACGATGCTGTGAGCAATTCCGAACTCTGCAGCCACACTTGTCACACTGCGACCTTCCTCCAACTTCCCAATGATTCGACCTCGGGTAAAAGCATCCAGATGTGTCTAACAGATTGATTATTCGCCATTTCTCGCTGAGGCAGCATCTCGGTGTGATTTTAACTGCTATACGGTGTGCAATCTCTTTGCCAGAAATACTAATCTTACACCGACAACATGCTTTACTACTCAGACACTCCCCCATTACGTCTACCTGCATATCTGCACATGTGCTACCGTACATCACCTCACTTAATCTCCTGATTGGTCTTTCTGTCCGCTCTGCCTCTTCGTTCAGCTGATATGCTAATTTTTCGACTTCGTCCTTAATTTTTGCACACCAGTGTAATTTGCAACAGTTCTTCTAATCACTATACTGCCAACAGCAGCTCAAATTTCTTTGAGGATGCAGTACAATGCACTATAGCCAAACACCAAACACGGAGGTCATCTGTCTCAGTAGTGATCTGTGGCCATCCGGAACTCTATCTTCTTGAGGCAGTGTTTTTCTGAGACCTCTGATGCCAACAATCGCGCAAAGTGGGTATATCCCAACCAAATCTATGTGCAATATCGTGGAAAGAGAATTCATCTTCTCTTAGTCATTACTGAACCTCGTTCAAAGTTAGCTGCAGATTATGCTTTCCTCGACTTCTTAAAGGCATTCTGGACAAACATAAACTCATTAGGTCAAATTTAAACGATAAAATAACTTTCACTAATTTTTTTTCCACCGCTTATTTAAAGCAAACCAGATCTGCATGTTCATAGTAACACTACTAGCACCACACCTCTGCTCCGAGAGCGAAATTTAAACAGACGTCATCTATCATGAGTATAAATACGCATATCAAATTTCTTTTATCTAATGCGACTCGTTCTGGGTGTTGAAAATTTTTTTAATCACATTAAATTACGGCAACCCATAATTTTTTAAATTTTACAAAGCTCACATTTCATTTAAAGCAAGTTTTCGTACATTTAATCACAATTTAATGGCCCTGTATAACAAATTCATTTAACAATCGCTTGGGGCTTAAAGAGTCTGTTAATTAATTTCTGCATCAAGTGAGGAATCATGTTCATTATTGATTGTTTGCGGTGAATACCTCTGTTCAAAAGTCATATGAGAAGTTAAAATATTAATTACATGATTTCTAAAACTATTGGACATCGGTTTGAAAGTTAGGAGAGTCATTGTGTGAAGTAGAGGTTGATCTTTTCATCTGACATTGATTCGAAATTAAGAGTTCCTTCGCTATTAGCACTTTATTCAATGAAAACAAAACATGCTTTTGAAAATAATACATTCAAATGTTAAAAGTTAAAAAATTTTAATACAAATAAATTATTTTTAAGAAATTAAAATAAAACATTGCCAAGTTATTCGTATAATAATATGTCTTTTTTCTGTTGAGTCTCGCATGCCTTTCCCTTAAACTAACCTTTGGGCTCTCTCAATAAAGTTGTTTGATGTGACAACCTTTCATTGTGAAGGATATCCTGCAATTAGGCATCTCTATATAAAAAAATCCGAAGTGAGGAAGAGAAAGCGTACAGAGGAATATAATCAGAATATACTATGAAGTATCATTCGATGTAAACAATGTGATAAGGGAAAGTGATTAACTATCTCACATAGAGTGACTGACCCTCGGCTGGGTGGCATAGTTGGCTTGTCATTGGCGCAAGTTTGCGGATTCGACCACAGCCTAAGTGGGTGAAATTTCATAATGCAGAAAATTGAGTGTCCATGGTGTAAGATTATGCGACATGTAAGGAATCCCTTGAGTGACTGTTTGTGTTGGGTGCTCTCGGCGTAATTAAATTCCCAAGTATGGTTTCGCATTGTCAGAGCTCAGGTGCCTCCCTCTGGGGAGTAAACTGGGCATCAAAATTATTTGCGGTGATTGATATTCCATTTATATGGTGCCACTCTAAAAAGAAATACCAGCTTCCGGGAACTGTACTAGATCTGGAGCTTTGCCACATTTTGCGATTATTCCCTCACGGGAATATTCGCCAAATCTGGCAATGTGTTTTCCGGATTCTTCACATTTCCGGCAATAAAAAAATTATGACGTCAATAATTGAAATAAAAACTATCCTATGTTTTAAGTTGGACGAAATGACACACAGTATGCAAAATTATATTATGATCGGTTGAGTAGTTTTGGAGTCCATTGCGGACAAACAATGTGACACGTTATTTTTATATATAAAGATAGCAGCACACCAACCTCCTTCAAAGAGTTAGGCTCTAATAAGTAAATCATTCCACAAGTACGAGTATTTTTTTGATATTTGGTTAAGAAGAAATGTGTTTATCTTAAAGTCTACATGATGTCCTATTATGGCTTTATTTCGACGATATACTAAGATCTTATTTACCCCAGTTCTATTTTTAAGGAAACATACCATTCATAACAAAACCAAAGATTTAACTCTAATAAAAATAAAAATTACCTTCTTAAAGAATGGTATCAGGAATGAGTTTATTATCAAAACATAAATCATTATGACTAAATATTCTTATCATATTATATCTTCTATTAAATTAGATAGAAGAATTTTTACGATATGTTCTTATAACATGTAATTATTTAAATATATAACAATTACTTAGATTTTTAAATCTTGCGACCTAAATTATGTATAGCGGCATTCTACAATAAAATATGATTGAAAAACCAGCGAAGAATTTCAGTTGGCTATGATTCTCTCATGAATTTTGTTAGACAATGAGAACATTTTTTATGTATTGTTATGGGTTTATGTTATGATTGTTTCTCGTACTCACTATATAATTTCAATCTGATTACATAAGAAATATTCACAATTCTATTTTTGAAATCAAAGGTTCCAATAGTGATTTATTTTATGTAAGTAATTATGAGCAAAAGAGAACCTTTAAAATAACTTTGAGTTCCAACTTTCATAACTTCATCGAGTAACTGGTTCAAATTAAAAATTTTTTATCAATTTCTAAAGTTGTTTCCATGAAAAATTCAATTTTAAACTTATTTTTAAACATTTTAAGTTAGTTTCTTAAAGTTTTCCCATTTCTTAAAAGTTTTTATTAGTTTATTCTTTGCAATTTCAAGTATTTGCAATGATATGGGAAATAATACTCTAAAATGTTTCAAAACGACTTGAAAGGAGCTTTTAAAGCTGAAAAAAGTAACATAAGATACCAAAATATTTATTATTATTCTATCAGGAAATTCAATGTTTCCGCTTACACCGCCACATATCAAAAGGCTAAGTTTTGATACAAAAATACCGAAGGTTGTTTGCACATTAGAAAAAGATTTTGGTATTTAATTTTTTCCTATAAATGCGATATTTTCTTAGGCGATTTGCTTCTATCTGATATCCATGATTCCTGACAATAGCTCTAACTCTAATTTTCTATGAATGTAAACTCTCTCTCTCTCTCTCTTAGAACTGCCATGCCACATTTTTGCTCCATTCCTCTTGATCCGTTTTCCAAACTCCATTCAATATTCTTGTATACCGATTTTATAAGGCTCTTTTTAATAAATAGAAAGCACAAAAGTCCATTGAATTTTCAGGTGGCATTTTATCAAATGAAATACACTTTTATTCATGATTCTGAATGTTTCTTTGCTAAATAAGCGGTAGTTGATTTAGACGTATGACTAGAGGCTTTGTCCATTAGAGGCTCAACTTTATCACAATGTCCTTTCCATATAAGGTTGGAATTTCTTCTTCAAACACTGTTTCTATAATATTTTGCTGATAGTAAATTGATTTTGACTTTACTTGAGACTTTCTTGATTTTTAATTTGCCGTTGTAACAAAATCTTTTAGCTATCGTGAACTCATTTGGGAACTTTAATGTATACTGTCGAAGCCATTTTCTATGGCCATTCCCATCAATTGAGCAATAGAAAGATGATCATCTTTTATTAGTCATCTAAATATACCCATGCCTTATCGAGTATTACCAGAAATTTCCCTTTTTCAATAACTAAGTGTTTTTTGTATAGTTTTCAACAATTTGTTTCAGCAATTGTTTTGGCAAAAACGGATGAACGTGAGGTTTAAACATCTTTTTTAACTTTAAAAATCCTTATGAATGATTTTACTTACAGTACTGGAAGACATTCCTAGATTCGATGCAATAAATCTTTGATTCGGTGGAATTTCTTTTAGGATCAGATATTTCACTTTTTCGTTAATGTTCTGAGTTCGAAGGGTCTTAGGATGAAGTTTTAGGGTCATGTTTTTATTTTTACATTCAGGAAGAGATGGTTTTTTCCCTGTCAAATTTAATATAAGTACCTTTTTTAGAGGCAATTACCGAGACTTTTACATCACTTTATAATTTGCTGATATGAATATTTCTCTCCGGAAATCGCAATCACGTAACCTTGGAGCCATTTATAAATTTTAGGAGCCATTTTAAAATTAAATCTTTTATTTTACATTCCAGTCAAAAGAAAACTTTAGCAAACTGTTATTCTGAAGTTTCCAAAGTCTTAACTCAAAATGCAAGTGGGAAAATAAATTACAAAACCGGGTCCTTAAACGCGAAATGCTTTCTACATTAGCATTTGATTTTAAAAAAATTACAACTCTACTTTTTGTAAAAAATAAGATTTCTGTAAAATTGCCGTAAAAAATTCATAAAAGAAAAGCACAATTTAAAAAATGAGTACGAGCAATAGGCACATAAAATGATGAAAAATATTATTTTATGAGTATGCCTGTTTATGAGTGGCTGCCAATTTAGCTATTTGCGAGTTAAACCTCAGCTCCACTAATTAAAAATGGTGCGTCACCATTTATTGTATCTTAATTATTACAATGACAGTATAATGATGGTTGGTTTCCCCAATCAGCGGTGTACGAGAGTTAGGAAGAAAACTAGCCATATAATCAAAGCAACACAATTTACTTACAAGTTCAACAACCTAACATACTTGAACAACCAAGATCAGGAATTTCACCGTAAATTAACTAAGGGAGCAAGAGCGAGGAAGACGATAAAAGTTGATTTAGTATACATTTATTAACTTACTTTAAGCCAATGCTGAGCCGAATCAAATATCAAATTGACCAATCGTCAATTACGAATCTTAAGCAAATAATTTACTACACACCTTCGTCTATCTTTCTATTATCTTACGTTAATCCTCCCTTACGTTTATCCTTTAGCTTCTAACCTCTCTGTCTTACTCGATCCCGAAAGCTAATCATTAAATAAAAGGCATAATTTATATATATCGCGTATTCTTCTTCGGGAGGAAGTTATCAATTATATAATATTTAAAGCAAATAATATAAAAAAAAATTTAATCAATTCCTACTTAGATCAACAACAAAAATATTATTTTAGTTACTTTTCATTAAATATAAGTATGTATATACATATGACAGATTCACAACATTAAGTGGCAATTAATTTTTATTAATTATCTTCAAAGTATCATATTGTCATCCAAAACAATCGTGTGTATAAAATTTCAGTTCAGCTGAATGCTTTGAAACATGAGGGGGGGGGGAGTATTTTAAAGTTTCGACCCAAGTCGCTAAAAATAAAGCTAACGTGGCGGTACCCATAATTCTTTGAATAATAAATTTTAGTCAATTAATTTTATTTAAATAGAATTAAATTATGGTATTTTTACCCAAAACAGTAGTGTATAGAAAATTTCAGAAAAATTGAGAGCTTTAAAATGTGAGGAAAAAAACCTTTTCAAGTTTTGACATAATACGCCAAAAGGGTCGCTAAATCACCAAAAATGATGCTAACGTGGCTGTATTTGTAAGTCTTTGAATAATTAGTTTTAATCAATTTATTTTTATTAATTATAATTAAATTACTGTATTGTCATCCAAATTAATTGAGTATATAAAATGTCAACTCAATTGAGTGCTTTAAAGTGCATTTTATTAATGACTGAAAATTTGTGAACAAGATAAATATATATATATAACTAAATATATAGAGAGAGTGAAGTAGGAAAAAAGAGAGATAGTGGGAATTGATAACGTGTGTATTTCCTCACAAGAGGCTTATTAGTAAAAACGTGGATAGACCCGGTACAACAGTTCTTTAAAATAGTTCTTTTTGCAAATATTAAAAATCAATTTTGCTCTTAGAAAATTATTAATTTTTTACAAAAAATAATTCTTTTAAATTTGCTTTGTACTTTTGTAGTTTGTGTTATTGATGACTGTAGAGTTTCTTCACATAGTATTGAAGATAACATATCCAATTGCCAATTTCGTCTTCGATGCTCTCTACCGTGTCTTCAATGGACCCACGAAACCTCTTCCAGCAATTGATAACAAAATTCTGCTCATGTCTGCTACGGAATTGGCGGAGAAAATTCGAAAGCAACAGGTAGGATACTTCATAAAAGTTTTTTTGTAAATACATTACTTTTTTTTTCGTCCGCTCTACATAATTTTTTTTAATGAATATGGGTCCCGAAATTCCTAGATCTCTAGCTGGGAACTTCGTCATATTCAGTACTCATGAAATTAAGTATATCTTTATACTATACACAATAGGACGAGGTGCAGTAAATGGCAAAAATGGTTTTCAAATAAAACAATTTTCTTCTGCTAACACATTGCACTAAATAAATTTACGAAATGAGGTAATTTTGGTTATTTTTTGTCTGTCTTTCATAATTATTGAATTTACTAATGTTGTAATGCTATTGTTCTAAAAGAGAAATTTGTTATACATATATAAGGAGCAGGAAAGAGAGAGTAAGTTAGGACACGTAAGTTCAAAATATTTATTGCTCGCACAAAAAAAATTAAACTTAGAACTGTTTTGTAATTTTATTGAAAAAACTTTGCTTTCCCCCCAACAATAAATAAACCTTAATAAATGGTAAATATATTTTTCGTTTCTCTAATATCAATATATTAATGCTGATATACACTGGTACTCATGATTTAAGGAAAAATCACAAAAATGACCATGACTGAAAAAGTTATGCTTAGACTTTAACGAAGTTTAGATGCATTATACAACATTAAGAAAGATATAAAACACCAAAAAAAGAATTCTCCAGACAATTATGGTGTTATAGAAATCAGAATATGTATACAATGAACAAATCGAATGTGTCAGCTTGGTACAGGAAAAGTACCCTTTAATATGGGTATGACCCCCCCCCTCTCCGAGAAACAATGCAGTACATGCAGAAATATGTGATGCTCTCAATTATGTGGTCTTTTAATTCGGTAAGAAGCGCGAGCCACCGCTCCTTCGAGGCAGTTGAAAATGTGGCTCGGGTCCTAGGAGCGGATTGAAAACACGTCGTCCTAGAGCAGGGATGGCGAACCTTTTTGAGACGTGGCTCAAATTTTGTTCATATTTTTTTAGTACTAGCTCGTGGGTCACTAATGTCCATTTGGATCAGAGTTAAGTTAAAAAAATTTTAACTGAGTATTTTTAAAACTAAACATCTTTGAAATTCAATTGCCTTAACGAGTAAAAATAAGCGAGGTTTGACGATTTAAAGTTATTTAGTAGGGCTAAAAGTTCTTAAGTTTTTGGTGAAAATCGCAATGATTGTGTGAATGAACAAGGAGTAACAAAAATTACTTACTATATATACTGTGAAGTATTATTAATTAGTGTATATATATGTATATATATCTCGTTCATAATATTATTCGGACTCCAATTGCCACCTTCCCTTGCATATTTTCTGACATAGATATATATATTTTTATACATATGTATACCTGCATTTTTTTGATAAAATGACAAAATCTAGCTCTGTTAAAGTTGTATGCAGTTACATTCCATATTCTATCAAATTATTTGGAAGAGTCAAAAATGAAGACATTTTTACTGGGACTAATAACATGTCTGTTTTTAGAAATACTTAAAATGCTTTTATAATTCAAGGGAAAAAGTTTACTGTTGCAATTTTACTCCAAACATTTCTTAACGATAATATTTTTGAGATATATATATATTTGTTGAAAGTAAAGAATTATTAATTGGGGCAAATTATGGGTTGAAAGTGATTTAAAACTAAAAATTAAAAATTAAAGAATGGATAGTTATAAGATATTAAAGCTAATATCTTTTTTATCAAGCATGGTTAAAGCCATCAATAGCAACAATTTATTTACTGAAAAACAATATGAGCATATTTTTATTAATAAAATGAACAAAAAATAATTAAGGAATTAATTCGCAAACGATATCCGAAGAAAAAGTAAAGCGATTTTAATGGGGAAAAAAGGTCAGCTTCTTAAGTGAAAACGGTGGGCGAAAGCAGAGTAATGCTTAGCAGACACAATAAATACGTCAGCTTTCTAAATGAAAACGGTGTCTGTAGACAAAATAAAGATATGTGCCAGTATCCTAAGCAAGGACAGTTTACTGAGACAGGGTAAAACTGTGCGTCAGTATCTGTAATGAATGATGGTGTCCAAAGACAAGGTAAAGGTATACGGATACAATATGAACATAAGCTTCACAAGCGAGGACAATTTCCAATACAGAGTAATGCTATGAGTCAGCCTGCTAAATGAGGGCGCTCTCCAAAGACAGGGTAATGATATGAGTCAGCATCCTAAATGAGAACGGTTTCCAAAGAAACGGTAAAGCTTTGAGTCAACATCCTAAACGGGGATGATCTCCAAAGACAGGGTAAAGGTAAATGGACACAATTAAAACGTGAGTTTCCTAAGCGACAACGGTTTCCTAAGACAAAGGTACAGCTATATTAATATAATGAAAACTTCAGATTATACCGCTTTTACTTAGAAAGGCTTTAATGATATAATTGAATTGCTATCGTACAGCATTACTGAGTTTGAACTTGTTTTTAGTTATTTTAGACAGTTTTAAATGGAAAAAAAAGCTTTTGATACATCTCAGTAGTGGTATATTTTATTATTTCATCAACATATTTTCAAATAAATGTAATTGAGCTATTGAAGGCTGTATATGCATTAAATTTATTTAATTAAATAGGAACAAAATATTTAAGTCCGCACAATCAGAAGTCATTTCAATTCTTCAAGCTTTTAAGGTTCCACGGCATACTTGAAATAGTAATATACCAAAATCTAGACTTCGCTCTTTTGGTCAATTTAATTTTTTTAAGGGATTGAATTTCTTATTTCGTACCTTAGTTAAGATTTTACTGATTTCGCCCGGTGGGAAATGTGATAAATCTGGTAAAGACTCAACAACTTTTCTCAAAAAGTAATAAATTGCGTAGTGGATTCCAACTCTGTCACGGAAGAATTCTTTTTTAATGGTATTAAATAGCAAATTTCTACAGTTTTATTTTTAATGAATAATTTCGTAGTTTTCTTCAGTTTCCATAATGAAGTTGCTTTTTTAGTATTTAATTCTTCTTTCAGCCTCATATTATTTATTTATTTATTTTTAACTTTTTACTGCTTTCTCTTATTTTAATTTCTTTTTTTACAATCATTTCAAATCCTAATATTCAATTTCCCTCTTCATTTTTCTGCGCCGTTTTACTTGGAAAAATAAAGGGAATATCTTCTTGTTCCACTTTTTAAATCGTTTTAAATGGTTGTAATTCTACAGTTCTCAGTTGTTTCATCAATCAAGTTTCGGTAATATTTTTTTATTTTTCATCTTTCACAAGGCGACCATCATGAATAAAATCTGCATTCCGTCTATAGCCTGTTTGAAGCGATTTTAATCACGCTTAAGACTATAGCAGAATACAAATAAATTAGCGTAGATTTAGAAGAATTAAATATTGCACTAAAAAAACGTATGTACTTGAAATAAACGAAAGACTAATTACTATATTTAGATGATCAAAACACAGTAGTTGCATTCAAAATCGTGGCAAAAGAGTTTTACTTATGTAAACGCCACCCTAAGAATACGAATAAGTACAAATCTATATGTTGTCTTGCAGTTCCGTTGCTTTTCTTATTTTTCTAAGCTCCATAGTCTTTCGGGTACTTGCGTATTAGACCATATTTTTGGTAATACTTCACTGCGTTCACTTTCGAAGAAAGTAAGAAAGTAAGTTCCCAATTTTTGTCATTTTTTCACAGCAGAATAAGAGAAAAATAATGCAAAAGAATTAACCAATTAAAATAATATTATCTTCAATCCATGTTATTATGCTTGAACATGTGTGATAAAAGTACAAACTATAAAAGAAGAGTAGTTTTCGAGCATGCGCTAGCAAAATTAGTTCGTTTGAATGGTATTCCTTAATTGGTGGTAGATCGATCCAATTGGCGACGCTATTCGATTCGATGTTATAATACTTTATACGTATTGTACTATCCATACATAATATGTATCTTAATCATCACCATAGATATTTATCAATTTATTAATATATTTGCCGGTTTTTTGCATCAAAATTATAATTATTGTTGAGGAAAATATTTTTAAAAAGTATTTTTTAGAAAAGTTAAATTTTGGCGCACGGTTTGCGTAAGTTTTTTTCCCAGTACATTACTGTGCGAATTAATTGGGACAAACACAAAATTTTTTACAAATGTAGTTACAATTTACATGCATGGCATAGCAATCTTAAACAAAATATGTCCTCCTCTAGCTTGAATGAGATCATGTACACGGTTTGGCATAGATTCCACTAAATTAGAACATAAACTTTTCATCTCGTTATCACGAAGCTAAACTTTTATAACATTCTCAATCGTTGTTTTCTTTGTTGGGAAGTCCATTTTACTCTCACACGTCACTTTACAATGGTCCACAAATTTTCAAAGGCATTTAGATGAGAATTACCAGGCAATTCAAAAATCTTTATTTCCTGTTTTTGAAAAAAAAATTCGTTGTGTTAGCTTAAAAGTATGGATGGAGCAAGATCTTGTTGAAAGATACCAACACCACCAGCGAACGTTTCGTCATATGCACAATTTTGCTTTCTATTATAAATATGTATTGCTTAGAGTTCATCATCCCTTCAGCTGATACTAAGCTACCAGGTCCTCCAGAAATAAAATAACCCCAAAACATCTGTTTCTCAGGGTGCTTAACTGTTTGAATAAGATGTTTTCCCCCACTTCACCTGACAAATCTTAGTCGAAGCCCTTGAACAAAAAAATGCGTTTCATCGCTGAGTACAAACCTTTTCTAATCTTGTGCAGGCCGGGATTGATATTTCCTGGCCCAATCCAAACGTTTTTTCTTCATTGCAGGTGTTAAAAAATGTTTATCGATTGGTTTTCTTGCAAATCTCCCAGTTGTAATAAGACTTCGTCAAACTGTCGATGAATCAACGCTCCCAACAGTAGCTAATAATTCTCTCTGATCTCTACATGTTTTGTAAGGATGCATTGTACTATTTCCTGCAAGAAACTTAACTGTTCGAGGCGTGGTGTTGCGTATGCGTCCACATTTATTCTTTCATTTGGGAGACACTGTACCAAAATTCTTTTGCTGATTAATGATCCCAGAAACACTGGATTTTCCAACTCCAACTGTTATAGCAATGTCCCTCACAGTCATAGAAGTTTGCTGACTAAGGGTAACCAGTTTTTTCATTGATATAAAATTATTTTAGAAAATCCAATACATATGATATAATATTTTCAATTTTTACTGTGAAATCAATATTTTCTGCAAGATTTTCACGCAATTTTTCCTTTTAATTCAGAAATTAAATCTTCAAATTTTGTTTTCCACACTACGCTGCTTCGAAGTTCCACTAACTCCATTTCTAAATTATCGATACCTAGCTACATAAATTCGGTTAACTCCATTGTTTCAAATTCTATTTTGTATGGATATAAAATAAAGTGAAGTGTATTTTACAGGTTTTTAAATTGATTGAATCTCTCTTTAAATTCTTGTTTTATTTCCAGCATATTCCCTACATATTTTTTAATTGCATTTTCTTAACTGTTAACAGAGTTTTCAAAAGTTATTGTTGTTTGAAAATGTTTTTGTAATTGAGGAAAATATTTCATGGGATTTTAATTTCCAAATCCTTAGTAAAGATGTCAAGTTCCGTCATAAATGTTTTAATATTTTGAAACATTGTTAAAACAATTAATCCATGTTTTTTTATTAAGTTCATTACAATTCTGACTGATGTCTCATAGAAACATTTATATCAGTTGAAGAATGTATATTGGATAATTCGTCGATACTATTGTCTTTTTCAATTAAAAAGATCTTAATTTCTTCTAATAACGTTACAAAGCGATGAAGGACTTGATCAAAACTAAGCCGTTACACGTTGTTGTACGTCAAAATCCCTGAATATTGGCATTCAATTTCTCTAAGAATTGTCCAAATTGCCTTGTGTAAAGAACTCCTGAGTTTATATAAAGTTGATTATTTTTTTAACAACTGACAGTACAATGAAAAATGTTTTTAAACCATACTTCGCAAATAAAACTTGCTGATTTATTATACAAGGAAATTCAATCAAGAAATGTGAGATATTTTGCTTAAGATGCTGAATAAATCCAATATTTTCCCCTACCATGCTAGGTGTACTGTCTGTTGTTACAGAAACTATTCTCTGAAAGTCAGCATCCATTTCTTTAAATGCAATATCAAATTCTGCGAAAATATCAAGACTGATTCATTTTCCTTTCAATGTTATTATCTTCATTAACTCGTTGCCACATATTTGGCAACGAAGAAAATGATGGCGCCAAATTGCGCCAAGCCAACAAATTGAGTTTTTGTTTCTGACTTTTCATTTTATATAACAACAATAATTCGCAGAGTAGGCAATAAATAAAAGTATGTATTAAAGTATGTGATCCAACTAAAGTATGCACAACCATTGAGGATATTTACTAATATACAGTCATGCAATAAATTTTAAAATGTAAAGGGCATAAAAATGGATATTTTCGGCAAATTTGTATCTAAAAAATGTTGTAGATTTATTGGTGGGAAATGCGAGTCAGTTTAGTGGAATCAGTGGTAAATATGAGACAAATGTTAATTCAGAATATCTTCCAAACAAACATTTTATTTACAGCACAATAACTAACTGAAATTTTTATTATATTGCCAGAAAACATTTTACATTAGCTAAGAAATAAATTACAAAATAAATCGTCTGCTAAATATAATATTTGACAAATAAGAATTATATTATTATTAAAATATTAATACATAAATTATTATTTAATTATCAGACAACTAATTAATAAACAATCAATTAATTAAAAATTATTAAACAATCAATTAATTAAAAATTAAGAAACAATCAATTAATTAAAATTAATAAATAAACAATAATTTAGTTCAATTTAATTATATTTTTAAATATACAAAAAATGTTTTCCACTTTAAATTAAATCGTCTGCCAAGAAGAAAGGTAAGAGTTAAATTTCCTCTACAATATATTGATTCATAAATGAATGAACCGTGAATAAAAGCACAAATAATTCACTTCCAACACCATAAACCTCAATTTCTTTTTCGAGAGATATTGACAGGTCTCTTCAATCCATGTACTCCGTTTCTTGTGAAAAGAATCAAATAGACTCTGTAGAGAAGCAATCGCCAACGTTTCAGACCTCATGAACCATAAAAAATAATATTTTTTAAGCACTAAGGATCATTGGCATGGTATTCGTTTAAAAAGAAATACGTATAAAAAAAGTGATAAAAAAGATTTGATTTTATGTAAGTAGGTACTTGTTTTTTCGAATTGTCAAATGCAAAACTATCTTCTAAATGAAAGATATCCGAGAGAGAGTGATTTCCTAATTAAACTCTCTTACGTTAAATTCATGTTTTTTGAGTTCCAAAAATTGCAAGGTCACATTGAATAAACTCTCAAAGAATACAGCAAAAAGTATATAGAGAGATGTACTTAGTTCCCAAAGTTTTGCATGAATCTCAAAATCTTTGAATCCTATTTTCTTCCCCCTCCCCTATTTTTGATATTATTTACAACCTATACAGTGCAGTTAATTTTTTTCTACTTCTGAAAAAGGTGTTTCAAGAATTCAAACAAATCTAAAAGCATTGAAATGTCCATTTTAGATTAAATGTAAAGATGTGATGAGAGCTTACGTCAAAAGGTCTCAATTAGTCAATCCCTACATCAATGCAGTGACGGACTCGAGGTACGTGGACGCTTTACAGGACGCCATCGCTGTGGATCGCTTTTTGGAGAGCGGTGAGAAAACAGAGGATCAAATTGCTGAGAAGACGCCGCTCTTAGGAGTGCCTTTCACCTGTAAAGAAGTTTTGGGAATTAAAGGTATTTTATTTCTGAGGTTCATTATATTGTTTAGTTGTTGTCGTACTAGATTTGGATACTGGAGCTTGGGTATTTTCCTAGTGACTTCAATGGGGCCCAAAGCTACAAGGTTCTTCACCAACAGCCTTTAAATTTGATATAAGGGTTTAAAGAAAGAGGTTTTCCATCAGTTCAATAATTTATTATTAAGCAATCAACCAAACATTTCCTGAGAAGAATTGCGAATCAAAATCGTATATAAACGCTGTTTTTAAGAACATAGATTATTATGTAAAATTCAAACAATTTAAGAATATTTTTAAAAAAAAGTTTTTGAGAAAAAAAGAGATGGAATAATTGTAACCTTCTGAGAAGAAAATGTTTGTTTTCGTTTTTAAAAAATCTGTAAAACACCATCATAAATATTGAAGCTTTTACCATTTCGAAGCTACAGAACGCATTAATGGCTAACAATTTGCCAGTTGAACGTTATATCTACGTATTGCTATGTATGTTTACATAACATTATAAAAGGAATTTTAGAATCTTAAATCTCATTTGCTAGAGATATGCAGGACTTTATTAATTGTCTACCTGAACCTTCTAAACAAATCATGTTGTTTCATTATGTACTAGTTATATTCTGTGAGTAGAAAATCTGAAGGACGTGCTCCCAAGCAAGCGTAAGACCAGCGCAAATGTGATTCTAAGGCATAGGAATAGATAATTTGTTAACTTTGAACTTTAAAGCAACACGAGAACTACTGGTGACGGATTTCGTAATGGTCAAGAGATGAGCACACCACTCTCCAAACTTAAGACTCCTCGCCAGTGTGAGGGCTAATGTGTCCTTTGCAAAAAAGCTAAATGTTAGCAAAAAAGATATAAGATCGCGTAAAAACAAAATCACATATATAAAACAACAAAAAGGGTCGCTCGATATCCTCATTATAACTGAGTACATTAGCGTCCAAAAGTTAAGCATAAATCGTAAAATGCGATAAACATTGAGTAAATATTCCTAAAATTATTCCAAATTTCTTGCGGATATTAATTGGGTGAAGAAGAAACATTGGGTTCATGCAAAACTTTTCAGTCGACTACGTCCTGCGCGAAACACCGGTGCATGTCAGAACGCGGAGAAACCGATTCACGCAGCATAGGCAGTTCAGACAAGTTTCGTGCAACTGCCGTGCGAAGGAACGTTGTTAACCATCAAACAAGGCGAATGATGACACAAAGACAAAAATTGGACATGTTTACGAAATGAAGAATCATTGGAATGCTGGAATCCTCGCGATCACAAACCGAAGTGTCTCGAATTCTCAATGTGGACCAGTCTTTGATTTCAAGACAGTGGCAGAGGTTTCAAAGAACGGAGA
>BMAO01029335.1:0-19318 GCA_019973975.1 Trichonephila clavata
GTAGGAACTCCCTAATTCTACACGCCTCTTGCCTGTTACCCCCCCCCCGCCCACCGATTTCGCAAACAGCGAATTTAAGGGTGTCACTACACAAAATAAATGGAGCGAAATTTATCTTTTCGACTTTTTTTTTTAAAAAAAATAAAGTTCAGTACTCCTTCACATTTAACGCAACTTCCCTTACATTTATAATGTGATTAAATTATAAGTATTTCAGCAATCAAATCAAATATTTTAATTTTACATGGAGTATTAAAAAGCAAGTGTTCCCTATCTACCTCAATTACGAAAAAAGGATCATTTCTGAGAATTACACAGATAGTATAATTTTGGAACATATTAATAAACACTACACAAATGGACATTTTAATTAGAACGACAACTACCGATGTATCACTATTTCATCACGTTTTGTGGCCCTGAGAAGGGCCTTTTTTTTTTCCAAACAAACCGAGGCGTGATTTTTTTTTTTTTTTAACCGCCGAAACCGTAAAGAGTACGTCCCTGTCTCTTAAGAGCATAGACGACGTCCATGGCAGTTACGGTTTTCCTCTTGGCGTGCTCGGTGTAAGTGACAGCATCACGGATAACATTTTCCAAGAACACTTTCAAGACACCACGAGTTTCCTCGTAAATCAGACCGGATATACGTTTCACTCCACCACGTCTGGCCAAACGCCTAATGGCAGGCTTCGTAATACCCTGGATGTTATCACGGAGCACCTTACGATGCCTCTTGGCACCACCTTTTCCTAGTCCCTTTCCGCCTTTACCTCGTCCTGACATATTTGTAACAAGGGTTTCAATGATGCCCGAAATTTTTGGAAACGTCCTTATATGCTGCAGAACACACCCCCAAACGAGATGCTGGCTCGCGATTGGTCGCTGCGGAGATGCGGGAAAGGGAATATAACCAAGGTAGAAGGGAAAATTCATATTTTTCATATTCCATCCGACTGATCAAATGCCTCCTCAAGCATCTGGTAAAGCCGTCAAAAAGGCCGGAAAGGCACAAAAAGCCGTTCGTGCCGGAGATAAGAAAAAGAGGAAGAAGCGCAGGAAGGAATCTTTCGCCATTTACATCTACAAAGTCTTGAAACAGGTCCACCCCGACACTGGAATCTCCAGCAAAGCCATGTCCATCATGAATTCCTTCGTGAACGATATTTTCGAGCGCATCGCCGCCGAATCTTCCCGTTTGGCTCACTACAACAAGAGGAGCACCATCACCAGTCGGGAAATTCAAACGGCCGTACGACTTTTGCTTCCCGGTGAACTTGCAAAGCACGCAGTTTCCGAAGGAACCAAGGCCGTCACCAAATATACCAGCTCAAAGTAAATTGACTGATTGCTTGAAAAAGAAGAAAAAAAAAAGGCCCTTTTCAGGGCCAGAAATCTGGGACCGAAGTGAAAAGAAAGTAAGAATTCATCATATGCATATAAAAACACAGAACAATGTAAGGAAAATGTGTGTTGATATAACAATGTAAAATAAAATTAGAATCTGGAACAGTGGTCAACAGAACAAGATATTTTGTGGACATGACAATATAAAAGAGATAGTGTTTTTTGATATAACAATGTAAAACAAAAATTAGAATCTGTAACAGTGGTCAACAGAACAAAATATTTTGTAGACATGACAATATAAAAGAGATAGTGTTTCTTGATATAACAATGTAAAACAAAATTAGAATCTGTAACAGTGGTCAACAGAACAAAATATTTTGTGGATATAACAATGTATCATAATATACAAAGTACAAGATATATATGAAGAAAATAATATGAAATAGCAAGTGAATATCACAGTACAACAAAACGTAGGATAAATAAAAATATAAATGTGTTTGTGAATATGTAACAAGATTGAAAAGAAAACTCTCTCCTTTCGCAGGAATCAAAGAGAAAAAAAAAAATTCCTGAAAGAAATAAATTGAATAATATTACTACTAATAAAAAAAAATAAGGTAAGTATGTGTCTCTGTTATCAAAATTCTTTTTCATTCGTAACTTTAAAAAAAAAAAAAAAAAAACGAGGATACGTCGGAGGAACGAATAGGAATAGGGGGGGGGGGGGTAACACAATATCGTATATGGCGACTTTACAACAATATGCGCGACGACTTTATAGCGCATTTTCGGGCGCGTGATACGCTCAGTAAACGTTTCAAAATTTACCAGCTGAATTTAGCAATTTTTTTTGTTAAGGGGTTGTGCTCTATGCGCAGAGAGAGGGGGGGGGGACGTCGAAGTTCGTTTTACTAGATAGTCGACGACTTCCACCTCGACGTGATCATTTAATAATACTCCCTTATTACACGTAATCTAATCGAATCAAATCAAATCAATCCGGTTTTTTTTTTTTTTTTTTTTTTTTTTTTCCTTCTCTTCGGGAACCACTCCACCACGAGCGAGTGGTTCCTCAACTCAAAAACTCTCTCCCGTTTTTTTTTTTTTTTTTTTATAACGGTTGATGGGGCACATGATCTAGGATGAGATCCCCTGTTAATTTAAGAAAACAAAATTTTTTTTTTTAAATTAAAAAAAAAAGTATGCCAACGGCACGCGGTGTTCCCAGGTGGTCACCCTCCCAAGTACTGACCGCGCCCGATGATGCTTAACTTCGGTGATCGGACGAGAACCGGTGTTTTCAGCATGGTATGGCCGTTGGCAGTAAGACTACGTTCAACTCGAATAAAATGCGCGTTGTAAAAGAAACTCAAGTACAACGTTATTTAATCTAACACAATAACAACAATTCATAAATCAAAGAAAGAAGGAAAACAAGAGCTATAAATTTTTCACATCCCAACAAACAAATCATTTGAATAGAAGCAATAAATAAAGTCATCTGAAAGGAAGCCCCCTGACATGTACAATGGTCATAAATAAGATAAGAAGCGCACTGGCATTTTTATGGCTCACTTCAATCAAATCACTGGGAGGCTTAGCCCACCCGGGGAAAACTATCCAAGGGGGACCATCGTTTCAAAGTCCTCTCGCTTCTCCGGCAGGTGGAATGACTTTTTTTTTTTCTCTCTAAATTTTTAATTTATCCAAGGAGGGGGAGGGGTTGAAAGGCAATAAAGCTTTTACCCTTAAACGCACACTCACCACTTCGAAGAATTTAAGCAAATCTTTAACACGCTTTTATAAGTTTCACTTGCATGTAACGGAATCTTAGAACTCGATTTTGACCCACTTAAAAAAATCGGATTCATTCGAAATTCCCAACACTTGTCAAGGACAGATGACAATACAATAATTTTATAATTTTGTTTTATTGTAGTTCGAACTAAAAAATGAAAAATAAATTATAGTTTGGAAAAAACTAAAAAAAACACGCTTTTATACTGAATTGAACTAAAAAGTAAAAAAATAATTCTTAATAAAGAATAAAATGATTAACATGAAAATGAATGTCATTGGGGTAAAAGCGTGGGGTCTTCTATAAATATATCAATATCAATATAGATATATATGTATCAAACAATTGATACATATATATCTATAAATGTATCAATTGTTATAATTTCTAACTTCTATTCCGAAAAGCTGAATTAGTGTAAAAATGTAGTACAAAGCACCCCAAGCTTTTACCCCAATGACATTCATTTTCACGTTAATCATTTTATTCTTTATTAAGAATTATTATTATTTTTTTTAACTTCTTAGTTCGATTCAGTATAAAAAAGCGTGTTTTTTAGGTTGTTTTTCAGGTTGTTTTTTTTTTTTCAAATTATAATTTATTTTTAACTACATTCGTTTCGTACAATATGCAATTTCATTAATCCGACATGAATATAACAATTAATAAAATGAAACAAATCATTAAATAAGAAACAAAATAGAAATGCAATTTAAAAAAAAAAAAAAAACATAGGAACAAAAAATAATTCATCTTACTCCCTAGGGATAATTAAGCGTTCTTATCATATGTCCTTCTAGCTTGTCGGAAAAATTGAGCAAAGTTCTTGCAGAGAATTACTCGGAAACTGTTCGCAATGAGTTTCTGCCGGACTCATTGCGAACAGTTTCCAATATCAGATAACAACTTAATGACCTAAGTGGGGGCACCTCCTACAGTGAAGCAGTGATAATGGACACAATAGGAAGGGTGTGGTACTTGACATCTTGTCTTTTGACATCTGCTGACCGTACACGAGGCAATTACACGCTTCAGTAACCATTGGTCCAAAGCTGACCACAAACACGCCTTCCTCGAAGTAGAATGGCCATACGAGAAGTCGTTTTCCCATTGGTTTTTCTGCGCTAAATCCTTGACTTCCCATTGGCCTGTTTTCTGCTCCGAAATACATATAAATACACATCTGATTTTCGTTTCACCCTTGACAAAAAGCTGCTTCTTGTCTCCTTAGGATCCACACGCGGATTTTCTGTCCACGTCCGTGCCCCTTTTTTCAGCAGTCAGATATTCCCGCAATTCGATCTCCATCTCTTTTAATCGAGCTGGTGTATGGTTTTTTGGTGATTATTACGGCCTGGTTCCTCATCTACAGTGATATAGTTTTCAACTATTCGTCTATTTTCGTGATTCTCTGATTTTTTCGGAGTTTCACTCATTTTCGACTTAGTGCACGTGCCTCACGTGCACATTCCATCTTCTCAACTTTCGTTGGATTACCATTCTGGATATGTCCGCTACCAGGACAGATGATGCGTCGGCAAAGGTAAGTGAGTTATTTACTACTGAGCCTTTTAGATTCGACGCAGAAAGAGCTAAAATACGGTTAGATGCATGTAACACTAGTGATGATTGTGAGGAGCTGTGTGAGTCCCTTGAGGACATTATTCGCACCCTCCAACTTTACGAAAGCAACACACTTGAGAGTGTCAGGGCTGTAAACGAAGTCCAATGGATTGCGTACAGGTGTTCTCGTAAATCAAATGAACTCATGTATAATGAGTTCAAAATTAGATTTTTTAAGCTTGAGGAGCTTAACCAAGCTCATTTACCCACCGCTGTATCGGCTCCTAAGCCTACAAAAACTCAAGGCAATACTGGTGCTTCGGCTCCTAAGCCAGCACGAATTCAGGTCCTCACTGCTAAGCCTAAACAACGCAGGAATAAGCGTGCGACCGTTTCACCCACGTCGGCCCGGCGAGGGAAAAAATCACGTTCGGAGCAGTCGCTCCCCCCACCCACTACCGCTCTTTCAGAAAGCGAAAACTCGCTTATGGAAGAAGAATCAGATTTTTCCGACGATAGCTCGGAGAAACATGTTATACTAAAGGACGTCACTTCCGCCGCTGTTTCTGGCGTGTCGGATGTTGCTGCTAAAAGCGACGATCCTCAAAATTCAGATGAGGGTGACTTTACATTGGTCACCAATAAAAAACGCATTGCCTCTATCGTCATCGACGCAGGCAAAAATGCAACCGAGCTTCTCGGACAGCTAGGTAGTCAGATAGGTACCTCACTCGAGGGGCGTTATGAAAACGGGAAACTCCGTATTTTCCCAAAAACAATTATTGAGCACAGACAGCTCCAAAAGTATATTGCGGAACAAAAATTGAGGTCTCATACGTTCGAGATGGACCACAATAAACAGTTAAAATGCGTGATCAGAGGGTTACCCACCGATTTTGATCATAAAGAACTTATTCAGGAACTCCGTGGTTTAGGGCTTGATCCCAGCCACGTCACCTTGTTGAAAAACAAGAAAACCCAGACAAACATGCCACTTTTTATGGTAACCCTCCCCAAGTGCCCTGTTAACACAGGCATTTTCAATATTACTCATATAGGCTCGTTTAGGGTTAAACCCGAGCCTAAAAACCCTTCAAACATGCCTCCTCAGTGCTATAGATGCCAGGAGTTTTACCACCACTCTAGGTTTTGCACTAGAGCACCTAGATGTGTTAAATGCGCAGGGGGTCACCTCACCTCTGAATGCACAAAAACATTAAAAACCCCAGCCAAATGTGCAAATTGCAGCGGTTCTCACCCTGCAAATTACTCAGGATGCCCCAATAACCCAATCAACAACGCGAACAACAAAAGTAAGCAACAGAAACCACAAGTCCGACAGGTGAAGGCCGGCGCACGCGCCCAGAACACCACACCACCACAACAACTGTACTCCGGTGCAGTTAAAAAGAATACTCAACACGACTCAATCGACTCATCAAGTTTATTGGCTCAAATGGCCCAGATGATGACGCAGTGGGGACAAATGCTGACCTTACTGCAATCCAAAATTTAAATTTTTAATTCTTTTACTCTCAAGTCTTTTTTTTCTTTTTGTAGTCTTTTTACTTGTACATTTAATTTCTCCATATCACATTTAATTTTGCATTACAACACCATCTGCTCTTTTTGCGTCCGAACTGACTCTGTAGTGGACTCGCTACCCGCCCGCTCATTTTGATTGTTCCTTTTGTTAGTTAGGCGATCGTTTTCCTTCCCTGCGCTTCCTCCAGATTTTTCCCTCGTTCGTCTGCCTTGCGCGGACACCTGGGTGACAATTCCTCTGCCCCCCACGGGGGGTTCCGTGATTTACTACTTCTCTCATGGTTTTTCTTTTCCCCTTTTAAACTGGGTAAAAGCGCTTCGCGCTGTAAACCCGACAAGAATTTAATTTAGCTTTCACCCTTGACGTTTTTCCCCACTCAAAACATAATCATGTCTGGACGAGGTAAAGGAGGCAAAGTTAAGGGAAAGAGTAAGACTCGATCCAGTCGTGCTGGACTTCAATTTCCCGTGGGTCGTATCCATCGTCTTCTCCGAAAGGGAAATTATGCCGAACGAGTGGGAGCTGGAGCTCCCGTCTACCTCGCAGCTGTTTTGGAATACTTAGCCGCTGAAGTACTCGAGTTGGCAGGTAATGCTGCTAGAGATAACAAGAAGACCAGGATCATCCCCAGACATCTTCAACTCGCCATCCGTAACGACGAAGAATTGAACAAACTTCTCTCCGGAGTCACCATCGCCCAAGGTGGTGTACTTCCAAACATTCAAGCTGTCTTACTCCCCAAGAAAACCGAAAAGAAAGCTTAAAAAGAACATTTCATTTAAAAAAAAAGGCCCTTCTCAGGGCCAAAACATAAGAGAAAAAATAATTATAGTTACGATCCAAGAATACTTCTTTAAAAATCTTCTAAACATTTCTTTAAAATTCTTCTCCAAATTTCTTATTCGATCTCTGTCGGCTTCTCCCCTCAATGCAAACACTCCTGACCTTTTCAATACTGTTTGAATGCATTCGAGTTGAACAATGACATTTCGATCAGATGACCCCCCACCCCCGATAGACAGGTTTTTAAAATTTAAAGGACAGGACATAGTCCCGCCGTCTCTCTCGTGCTTCCGCCTGGCGGAGAAGTTTGGCTTCAATAACTAACGTGAAAAAGGGAGAAATAAAATGCAAGTAGCGTGTAAGTTACGTTCCTATCTCCGAATGGAATGTTGTACCTCCACCGTGTTTTTTTTTTTTAAACACGTATTCTGTGTACTGAGATGGGGAAAAGTACATATATTTCTTTCTTTATGTATCATATTAAAGAAAAGGGATAAACAAAATTCAAATAACCTGTGAAAGGCATACTTATTAAATGGTAAACACATAATAAGGTAAGTATTAAAAAAAAGCTTAAAGTACTACACAGCTACTAAAAATTTGTAGAATACACAAGGAAATGGGTAAGTAATTGTAGGGAAACCGAAACATAATAATAAAAACTAGACAAGTGTGTATGAATTGTATGTCTTCGGTATGAATTGTATCGCATTTTGGCCCTGATAAGGGCCTTTTTTTTTTAAAGTTTCTAGCTTTAATTTAAGCACGTTCACCACGGATTCGTCGGGCAAGCTGAATGTCTTTTGGCATGATAGTTACTCTCTTGGCGTGGATAGCGCACAAGTTGGTGTCTTCGAAAAGACCCACCAGGTAGGCTTCGCTAGCTTCCTGTAAAGCCATGACGGCAGAGCTCTGGAATCGAAGATCGGTCTTGAAATCCTGAGCAATTTCTCTCACCAACCTCTGGAAAGGCAGTTTACGGATCAACAGCTCGGTGGATTTTTGGTAACGACGGATTTCTCTCAAAGCTACTGTTCCGGGCCTGTAACGATGAGGCTTCTTAACTCCACCGGTAGCAGGGGCGCTCTTACGAGCAGCCTTGGTCGCCAGCTGCTTCCTGGGGGCTTTACCCCCGGTACTTTTTCGAGCGGTTTGCTTGGTACGTGCCATGGCTTCACGGTATCTTAGCGATTTTCAAATAAATTCCCGTTTTTGCGGTCCTTTATATTGCTTCGGTGGGTGAGAGGAGGAGGGGGAAGGGGTTCCTTCTCGTCCAATCAGAATTCGCGGAGAGTGCCGAGCGGAGTTAAAGCGCTGCAATTTTTTTAAAGACATCATTCGGATCAAAAGATTGAACTTGCAAACATGTCTGAGGAAACTGCTGCCGTTTCAGCTACACCTGCTGCCGCTACGCCTAAGAAAAAGGCGAAGAGCACAGCGAACAAACCTAAAACTGCCGCTCCCACCCACCCTAAAGTTTCTGAGATGGTCATCGCAGCCATCACGACTTTGAAAGAACGCGGAGGATCATCTCTTGTCGCTATCAAGAAGCACATTGGAAGTCAACACAAAGTCGACCTCGATCGTCTGACTCCCTTCATCAAAAAGTACCTCAAGAGCGCCGTCGTTTCCGGAACTCTCGTACAAACCAAGGGAAAAGGAGCAAACGGATCATTCAAGTTGAGCGCATCCGGTCAAAAGAGCAGTGAGCCTAAAAAAGCCGCCAAAAAGGTCAAGAAAGTGAGTGCTTCTCCAGCTAAAAAAGCAAAGGCTCCCGCAAAGAAAACCGCAAAGCCCAAGGCAAAGGCAGAAAAAAAGAAACCAGCTGCCAAGAAAGTCGCGAAACCCAAGACCCCTAAAAAGGCAGCGAAGGCTACCAAACCCAAAGCACCCAAGCCCAAGAAGTTAAAAACTCCTAAAAAGGCTGCCCCTAAAAAGACCGCTAAAAAATAAGCGGATAAAGGACTCTCTCGCACTTTAAAAAAAAAAGGCTCTTTTCAGAGCCATAAATATGCAAAAAGTAAAGGAAAAAGCTCAAATGATTGACAATTTTATTAAAGTGGGAGTCTGAATAATGGCCAGGGCTGTTGGCAAAGGACCTAAAAACTATAAAAGACAGTTAAAAGTGACGAGGAAGGCAGCCGACTTAAGAACAATCGAAAAAGTGACGAGGATGGCACCCGAGTTCACTACCGACTCTCCACAGAAGTGTTACGTGTTTTGCACACGAAAGATTAACACGTATCAACCAGACTGCGCCCATTTGTAGGTAAATTCAGTCCAAGAAAACAAGATGGAATCTGTTCGGATGCAACGGGTTAAAACCACACGTTAATTTCAATCTTGTGAAGAGTGTGGCGGAAAATCGGCAAAAAAAAAAAAAAAAATGTATAGTTAAAGTCATTTCTCTGAATTCTACATGTATACTAACATTACACAATATTAAACAACACTAACACACAATATAAACTAAACCTATACAGCAAGTAAAACATTTGAAAAAATTGTGTGCAGTTGTAAAATGAACGTCATTTACCCAAAGCAATCCTTCATTTGACATATGTATGCATGTATGTATTGACATATATATGTATGTATATATATACATATATATGCATGCATACATACATACATAACACTATACAATTAAATACAAATAAAACATTGTGCAAAATTTCGTGCAGAGTTATAAGACGAAAGTTACCTTTTTTTTTATATAAAAGAAGTAATCATTCATTTTACACCTGTGCATCATACATTTCATTATCACTCATACCAAATAAAAACATTACACAGTTGAAAGAAGATTTTATTTATCTTTTTGCCATTAACAGAACGGATAATCCACATCTAAGAAGCAGTGACCTACAACTGATGCGTAATAACACGTTTCCGCATTCCGATCGTCTATAAAACTAGCTTGACCAATGAACTGAGTCGCGTGAAACCATATGACCCACGGATAGGATTGATTAGCAGTCTGCCAATCATATCACTGGGAGGCTCAGCCCATCCAGTGAAACCTATCGAATGGGCCAATAAATTCTGATGTGGAGGTACACCCCCTCGGGGTAGGAACTCCCTAATTCTACACGCCTCTTGCCTGTTACCCCCCCCCCCGCCCACCGATTTCGCAAACAGCGAATTTAAGGGTGTCACTACACAAAATAATGGAGCGAAATTTATCTTTCGACTTTTTTTTTAAAAAAAAATAAAGTTCAGTACTCCTTCACATTTTAACGCAACTTCCCTTACATTTATAATGTGATTAAATTATAAGTATTTCAGCAATCAAATCAATATTTTAATTTTACATGGGAGTATTAAAAAGCAAGTGTTCCCTATCTACCTCAATTACGAAAAAAGGAACATTTCTGAGAATTACACAGATAGTATAATTTTGGAACATATTAATAAACACTACACAAATGGACATTTTAATTAGAACGACAACTACCGATGTATCACTATTTCATCACGTTTTGTGGCCCTGAGAAGGGCCTTTTTTTTTTCCAAACAAACCGAGGCGTGATTTTTTTTTTTAACCGCCGAAACCGTAAAGAGTACGTCCCTGTCTCTTAAGAGCATAGACGACGTCCATGGCAGTTACGGTTTTCCTCTTGGCGTGCTCGGTGTAAGTGACAGCATCACGGATAACATTTTCCAAGAACACTTTCAAGACACCACGAGTTTCCTCGTAAATCAGACCGGATATACGTTTCACTCCACCACGTCTGGCCAAACGCCTAATGGCAGGCTTCGTAATACCCTGGATGTTATCACGGAGCACCTTACGATGCCTCTTGGCACCACCTTTTCCTAGTCCCTTTCCGCCTTTACCTCGTCCTGACATATTTGTAACAAGGGTTTCAATGATGCCCGAAATTTTTGGAAACGTCCTTATATGCTGCAGAACACACCCCCAAACGAGATGCTGGCTCGCGATTGGTCGCTGCGGAGATGCGGGAAAGGGAATATAACCAAGGTAGAAGGGAAAATTCATATTTTTCATATTCCATCCGACTGATCAAATGCCTCCTCAAGCATCTGGTAAAGCCGTCAAAAAGGCCGGAAAGGCACAAAAAGCCGTTCGTGCCGGAGATAAGAAAAAGAGGAAGAAGCGCAGGAAGGAATCTTTCGCCATTTACATCTACAAAGTCTTGAAACAGGTCCACCCCGACACTGGAATCTCCAGCAAAGCCATGTCCATCATGAATTCCTTCGTGAACGATATTTTCGAGCGCATCGCCGCCGAATCTTCCCGTTTGGCTCACTACAACAAGAGGAGCACCATCACCAGTCGGGAAATTCAAACGGCCGTACGACTTTTGCTTCCCGGTGAACTTGCAAAGCACGCAGTTTCCGAAGGAACCAAGGCCGTCACCAAATATACCAGCTCAAAGTAAATTGACTGATTGCTTGAAAAAGAAGAAAAAAAAAAAAGGCCCTTTTCAGGGCCAGAAATCTGGGACCGAAGTGAAAAGAAAGTAAGAATTCATCATATGCATATAAAAACACAGAACAATGTAAGGAAAATGTGTGTTGATATAACAATGTAAAATAAAATTAGAATCTGGAACAGTGGTCAACAGAACAAGATATTTTGTGGACATGACAATATAAAAGAGATAGTGTTTTTTGATATAACAATGTAAAACAAAAATTAGAATCTGTAACAGTGGTCAACAGAACAAAATATTTTGTAGACATGACAATATAAAAGAGATAGTGTTTCTTGATATAACAATGTAAAACAAAATTAGAATCTGTAACAGTGGTCAACAGAACAAAATATTTTGTGGATATAACAATGTATCATAATATACAAAGTACAAGATATATATGAGGAAAATAATATGAAATAGCAAGTGAATATCACAGTACAACAAAACATAGGATAAATAAAAATATAAATGTGTTTGTGAATATGTAACAAGATTGAAAAGAAAACTCTCTCCTTTCGCAGGAATCAAAGAGAAAAAAAAAAATTCCTGAAAGAAATAAATTGAATAATATTACTACTAATAAAAAAAAAAATAAGGTAAGTATGTGTCTCTGTTATCAAAATTCTTTTTCATTCGTAACTTTAAAAAAAAAAAAAAAAAAACGAGGATACGTCGGAGGAACGAATAGGAATAGGGGGGGGGGGGTAACACAATATCGTATATGGCGACTTTACAACAATATGCGCGACGACTTTATAGCGCATTTTCGGGCGCGTGATACGCTCAGTAAACGTTTCAAAATTTACCAGCTGAATTTAGCAATTTTTTTTGTTAAGGGGTTGTGCTCTATGCGCAGAGAGAGGGGGGGGGGACGTCGAAGTTCGTTTTACTAGATAGTCGACGACTTCCACCTCGACGTGATCATTTAATAATACTCCCTTATTACACGTAATCTAATCGAATCAAATCAAATCAATCCGGTTTTTTTTTTTTTTTTTTTTTTTTTTTCCTTCTCTTCGGGAACCACTCCACCACGAGCGAGTGGTTCCTCAACTCAAAAACTCTCTCCCGTTTTTTTTTTTTTTTTTTTATAACGGTTGATGGGGCACATGATCTAGGATGAGATCCCCTGTTAATTTAAGAAAACAAAATTTTTTTTTTTAAATTAAAAAAAAAAGTATGCCAACGGCACGCGGTGTTCCCAGGTGGTCACCCTCCCAAGTACTGACCGCGCCCGATGATGCTTAACTTCGGTGATCGGACGAGAACCGGTGTTTTCAGCATGGTATGGCCGTTGGCAGTAAGACTACGTTCAACTCGAATAAAATGCGCGTTGTAAAAGAAACTCAAGTACAACGTTATTTAATCTAACACAATAACAACAATTCATAAATCAAAGAAAGAAGGAAAACAAGAGCTATAAATTTTTCACATTGCAACAAACAAATCATTCGAATAGAAGCAATAAATAAAGTCATCTGAAAGGAAGCCCCCTGCCATGTACAATGGTCATAAATAAGATAAGAAGCGCGCTGGCATTTTTATGGCTCACTTCAATCAAATCACTGGCAGGCTCAGCCCACCCAGGATAAACTGTCCAAGGGGCCAATCCTTTCAAAGTCCGCTCGCTTCTCTGGCAGGTGTAATGACTTTTTTTTTTCTTCTCTCTAAATTTTTAATTTATGCAAGGAGGGGAGGGGTTGAAAGGCAATAAAGCTTTTACCCTTAAACGCACACTCACCACTTCGAAGAATTTAAGCAAATCTTTAACACGCTTTTATAAGTTTCACTTGCATGTAACGGAATCTTAGAACTCGATTTTGACCCACTTAAAAAAATCGGATTCATTCGAAATTCCCAACACTTGTCAAGGACAGATGACAATACAATAATTTTATAATTTTGTTTTATTGTAGTTCGAACTAAAAAATGAAAAATAAATTATAGTTTGGAAAAAACTAAAAAAAACACGCTTTTATACTGAATTGAACTAAAAAGTAAAAAAATAATTCTTAATAAAGAATAAAATGATTAACATGAAAATGAATGTCATTGGGGTAAAAGCGTGGGGTCTTCTATAAATATATCAATATCAATATAGATATATATGTATCAAACAATTGATACATATATATCTATAAATGTATCAATTGTTATAATTTCTAACTTCTATTCCGAAAAGCTGAATTAGTGTAAAAATGTAGTACAAAGCACCCCAAGCTTTTACCCCAATGACATTCATTTTCACGTTAATCATTTTATTCTTTATTAAGAATTATTATTATTTTTTTTAACTTCTTAGTTCGATTCAGTATAAAAAAGCGTGTTTTTTAGGTTGTTTTTCAGGTTGTTGTTTTTTTTCAAATTATAATTTATTTTTAACTACATTCGTTTCGTACAATATGCAATTTCATTAATCCGACATGAATATAACAATTAATAAAATGAAACAAATCATTAAATAAGAAACAAAATAGAAATGCAATTTAAAAAAAAAAAAAAACATAGGAACAAAAAATAATTCATCTTACTCCCTAGGGATAATTAAGCGTTCTTATCATATGTCCTTCTAGCTTGTCGGAAAAATTGAGCAAAGTTCTTGCAGAGAATTACTCGGAAACTGTTCGCAATGAGTTTCTGCCGGACTCATTGCGAACAGTTTCCAATATCAGATAACAACTTAATGACCTAAGTGGGGGCACCTCCTACAGTGAAGCAGTGATAATGGACACAATAGGAAGGGTGTGGTACTTGACATCTTGTCTTTTGACATCTGCTGACCGTACACGAGGCAATTACACGCTTCAGTAACCATTGGTCCAAAGCTGACCACAAACACGCCTTCCTCGAAGTAGAATGGCCATACGAGAAGTCGTTTTCCCATTGGTTTTTCTGCGCTAAATCCTTGACTTCCCATTGGCCTGTTTTCTGCTCCGAAATACATATAAATACACATCTGATTTTCGTTTCACCCTTGACAAAAAGCTGCTTCTTGTCTCCTTAGGATCCACACGCGGATTTTCTGTCCACGTCCGTGCCCCTTTTTTCAGCAGTCAGATATTCCCGCAATTCGATCTCCATCTCTTTTAATCGAGCTGGTGTATGGTTTTTTGGTGATTATTACGGCCTGGTTCCTCATCTACAGTGATATAGTTTTCAACTATTCGTCTATTTTCGTGATTCTCTGATTTTTTCGGAGTTTCACTCATTTTCGACTTAGTGCACGTGCCTCACGTGCACATTCCATCTTCTCAACTTTCGTTGGATTACCATTCTGGATATGTCCGCTACCAGGACAGATGATGCGTCGGCAAAGGTAAGTGAGTTATTTACTACTGAGCCTTTTAGATTCGACGCAGAAAGAGCTAAAATACGGTTAGATGCATGTAACACTAGTGATGATTGTGAGGAGCTGTGTGAGTCCCTTGAGGACATTATTCGCACCCTCCAACTTTACGAAAGCAACACACTTGAGAGTGTCAGGGCTGTAAACGAAGTCCAATGGATTGCGTACAGGTGTTCTCGTAAATCAAATGAACTCATGTATAATGAGTTCAAAATTAGATTTTTTAAGCTTGAGGAGCTTAACCAAGCTCATTTACCCACCGCTGTATCGGCTCCTAAGCCTACAAAAACTCAAGGCAATACTGGTGCTTCGGCTCCTAAGCCAGCACGAATTCAGGTCCTCACTGCTAAGCCTAAACAACGCAGGAATAAGCGTGCGACCGTTTCACCCACGTCGGCCCGGCGAGGGAAAAAATCACGTTCGGAGCAGTCGCTCCCCCCACCCACTACCGCTCTTTCAGAAAGCGAAAACTCGCTTATGGAAGAAGAATCAGATTTTTCCGACGATAGCTCGGAGAAACATGTTATACTAAAGGACGTCACTTCCGCCGCTGTTTCTGGCGTGTCGGATGTTGCTGCTAAAAGCGACGATCCTCAAAATTCAGATGAGGGTGACTTTACATTGGTCACCAATAAAAAACGCATTGCCTCTATCGTCATCGACGCAGGCAAAAATGCAACCGAGCTTCTCGGACAGCTAGGTAGTCAGATAGGTACCTCACTCGAGGGGCGTTATGAAAACGGGAAACTCCGTATTTTCCCAAAAACAATTATTGAGCACAGACAGCTCCAAAAGTATATTGCGGAACAAAAATTGAGGTCTCATACGTTCGAGATGGACCACAATAAACAGTTAAAATGCGTGATCAGAGGGTTACCCACCGATTTTGATCATAAAGAACTTATTCAGGAACTCCGTGGTTTAGGGCTTGATCCCAGCCACGTCACCTTGTTGAAAAACAAGAAAACCCAGACAAACATGCCACTTTTTATGGTAACCCTCCCCAAGTGCCCTGTTAACACAGGCATTTTCAATATTACTCATATAGGCTCGTTTAGGGTTAAACCCGAGCCTAAAAACCCTTCAAACATGCCTCCTCAGTGCTATAGATGCCAGGAGTTTTACCACCACTCTAGGTTTTGCACTAGAGCACCTAGATGTGTTAAATGCTCAGGGGGTCACCTCACCTCTGAATGCACAAAAACATTAAAAACCCCAGCTAAATGTGCAAATTGCAGCGGTTCTCACCCTGCAAATTACTCAGGATGCCCCAATAACCCAATCAACAACGCGAACAACAAAAGTAAGCAACAGAAACCACAAGTCCGACAGGTGAAGGCCGGCGCACGCGCCCAGAACACCACACCACCACAACAACTGTACTCCGGTGCAGTTAAAAAGAATACTCAACACGACTCAATCGACTCATCAAGTTTATTGGCTCAAATGGCCCAGATGATGACGCAGTGGGGACAAATGCTGACCTTACTGCAATCCAAAATTTAAATTTTTAATTCTTATACTCTCAAGTCTTTTTTTTTTTCTTTTTGTAGTCTTTTTACTTGTACATTTAATTTCTCCATATCACATTTAATTTTGCATTACAACACCATCTGCTCTTTTTGCGTCCGAACTGACTCTGTAGTGGACTCGCTACCCGCCCGCTCATTTTGATTGTTCCTTTTGTTAGTTAGGCGATCGTTTTCCTTCCCTGCGCTTCCTCCAGATTTTTCCCTCGTTCGTCTGCCTTGCGCGGACACCTGGGTGTCATTTCCTCTGCCCCCACGGGGGTTCCGTGATTTACTACTTCTCTCATGGTTTTTCTTTTCCCCTTTTAAACTGGGTAAAAGCGCTTCGCGCTGTAAACCCGACAAGAATTTAATTTAGCTTTCACCCTTGACGTTTTTCCCCACTCAAAACATAATCATGTCTGGACGAGGTAAAGGAGGCAAAGTTAAGGGAAAGAGTAAGACTCGATCCAGTCGTGCTGGACTTCAATTTCCCGTGGGTCGTATCCATCGTCTTCTCCGAAAGGGAAATTATGCCGAACGAGTGGGAGCTGGAGCTCCCGTCTACCTCGCAGCTGTTTTGGAATACTTAGCCGCTGAAGTACTCGAGTTGGCAGGTAATGCTGCTAGAGATAACAAGAAGACCAGGATCATCCCCAGACATCTTCAACTCGCCATCCGTAACGACGAAGAATTGAACAAACTTCTCTCCGGAGTCACCATCGCCCAAGGTGGTGTACTTCCAAACATTCAAGCTGTCTTACTCCCCAAGAAAACCGAAAAGAAAGCTTAAAAAGAACATTTCATTTAAAAAAAAAGGCCCTTCTCAGGGCCAAAACATAAGAGAAAAAATAATTATAGTTACGATCCAAGAATACTTCTTTAAAAATCTTCTAAACATTTCTTTAAAATTCTTCTCCAAATTTCTTATTCGATCTCTGTCGGCTTCTCCCCTCAATGCAAACACTCCTGACCTTTTCAATACTGTTTGAATGCATTCGAGTTGAACAATGACATTTCGATCAGATGACCCCCCACCCCCGATAGACAGGTTTTTAAAATTTAAAGGACAGGACATAGTCCCGCCGTCTCTCTCGTGCTTCCGCCTGGCGGAGAAGTTTGGCTTCAATAACTAACGTGAAAAAGGGAGAAATAAAATGCAAGTAGCGTGTAAGTTACGTTCCTATCTCCGAATGGAATGTTGTACCTCCACCGTGTTTTTTTTTTTTAAACACGTATTCTGTGTACTGAGATGGGGAAAAGTACATATATTTCTTTCTTTATGTATCATATTAAAGAAAAGGGATAAACAAAATTCAAATAACCTGTGAAAGGCATACTTATTAAATGGTAAACACATAATAAGGTAAGTATTAAAAAAAAGCTTAAAGTACTACACAGCTACTAAAAATTTGTAGAATACACAAGGAAATGGGTAAGTAATTGTAGGGAAACCGAAACATAATAATAAAAACTAGACAAGTGTGTATGAATTGTATGTCTTCGGTATGAATTGTATCGCATTTTGGCCCTGATAAGGGCCTTTTTTTTTTAAAGTTTCTAGCTTTAATTTAAGCACGTTCACCACGGATTCGTCGGGCAAGCTGAATGTCTTTTGGCATGATAGTTACTCTCTTGGCGTGGATAGCGCACAAGTTGGTGTCTTCGAAAAGACCCACCAGGTAGGCTTCGCTAGCTTCCTGTAAAGCCATGACGGCAGAGCTCTGGAATCGAAGATCGGTCTTGAAATCCTGAGCAATTTCTCTCACCAACCTCTGGAAAGGCAGTTTACGGATCAACAGCTCGGTGGATTTTTGGTAACGACGGATTTCTCTCAAAGCTACTGTTCCGGGCCTGTAACGATGAGGCTTCTTAACTCCACCGGTAGCAGGGGCGCTCTTACGAGCAGCCTTGGTCGCCAGCTGCTTCCTGGGGGCTTTACCCCCGGTACTTTTTCGAGCGGTTTGCTTGGTACGTGCCATGGCTTCACGGTATCTTAGCGATTTTCAAATAAATTCCCGTTTTTGCGGTCCTTTATATTGCTTCGGTGGGTGAGAGGAGGAGGGGGAAGGGGTTC
This sequence comes from Trichonephila clavata, assembly GCA_019973975.1. NCBI lineage: Eukaryota > Metazoa > Arthropoda > Arachnida > Araneae > Nephilidae > Trichonephila > Trichonephila clavata. The sequence continues at coordinate 18,420 of BMAO01029335.1, forward strand.
CTTCTCGTCCAATCAGAATTCGCGGAGAGTGCCGAGCGGAGTTAAAGCGCTGCAATTTTTTTAAAGACATCATTCGGATCAAAAGATTGAACTTGCAAACATGTCTGAGGAAACTGCTGCCGTTTCAGCTACACCTGCTGCCGCTACGCCTAAGAAAAAGGCGAAGAGCACAGCGAACAAACCTAAAACTGCCGCTCCCACCCACCCTAAAGTTTCTGAGATGGTCATCGCAGCCATCACGACTTTGAAAGAACGCGGAGGATCATCTCTTGTCGCTATCAAGAAGCACATTGGAAGTCAACACAAAGTCGACCTCGATCGTCTGACTCCCTTCATCAAAAAGTACCTCAAGAGCGCCGTCGTTTCCGGAACTCTCGTACAAACCAAGGGAAAAGGAGCAAACGGATCATTCAAGTTGAGCGCATCCGGTCAAAAGAGCAGTGAGCCTAAAAAAGCCGCCAAAAAGGTCAAGAAAGTGAGTGCTTCTCCAGCTAAAAAAGCAAAGGCTCCCGCAAAGAAAACCGCAAAGCCCAAGGCAAAGGCAGAAAAAAAGAAACCAGCTGCCAAGAAAGTCGCGAAACCCAAGACCCCTAAAAAGGCAGCGAAGGCTACCAAACCCAAAGCACCCAAGCCCAAGAAGTTAAAAACTCCTAAAAAGGCTGCCCCTAAAAAGACCGCTAAAAAATAAGCGGATAAAGGACTCTCTCGCACTTTAAAAAAAAAAGGCTCTTTTCAGAGCCATAAATATGCAAAAAGTAAAGGAAAAAGCTCAAATGATTGACAATTTTATTAAAGTGGGAGTCTGAATAATGGCCAGGGCTGTTGGCAAAGGACCTAAAAACTATAAAAGACAGTTTAAAAGTGACGAGGCAGGCAGCCGACTTAAGAACAATCGAAAA
>BMAO01029336.1:0-16419 GCA_019973975.1 Trichonephila clavata
TGATGCCAACTTGCCCCTATCGCCAATATTTCGCCATGTTCCCATTGAATCGCCATTATAACGTAAGGGGGCGGCGTTGCTGTGAATATTACAATTTTAACATTAAATAAATATAGCATAGAGTAATATAAAGGCATTGCACATCCAAATACAAATTATTTACATTATTGTATACAAAATTCGTAACAATATGAAAAGCCAATGAGATCATTGGTAATTGTTATATATAAACGTTCTTAACTTATTGTTAGTATTGTTTAGTTAAAATAAATTGCGCAATACTCATATATTTATAAATGTATTATATCAGTGTAAATGTGTATTTTATTTTTTATGTTAGAATGTGCTTTGTTTGTTTACTTTCAGTAAGTTAATAATTTTCTTAAATCTTTTGTTTTCGACTTTTCAAAATGCTCGCGCCCAAAAGTTTGAGAAACGCTGCTGTAGCATTAACACTGGAAAAAAAGCGCGTTATATATTGGGAAAAAAAAGGTTTATATATAAAACTAAGCAAAAGCTAGTGAAATGGGACAAATGGAGTTAACATTTTGTTTATTCAAAGTGGTCTTTTAGATTTCATCACAACAATTATATAACGTCATTCATTCACTTTAGTTACAATTTTTAACAGAGAATTTAGTATATCTCAGTATTTATAGTGACTTGTGTTGTTAAAAATAATGCTATTGGAATTATTTTTAATTCAAATTGCTACAGTTAGTTTAATTTTATATTGTTGACTAAAAATGTACAACAGTTATTCTCTTAATCGACAACCGCAATGAATTAAAAGCAAATAGAGAATTCTGAATAGAAAATTTATCTCTCTTTATTTAGAACACAAATTAAGAATTTTTTAAATTTATTACTACGCGTTTATTTATTTTATTTTAAATTCTCGCGTATTGTTATTTATTTCGTTTGAACAAAAGTAGCAAGGTGAAATTTACATTCAAATCCTCCAAGACTGCGTGAAATTTTCTAGAACATTGCAGTAAACTTTTGGTTTACAAAATACTTCAATTAACTAACGAATTATGTAAAACACATCACAATTGATTGTTGTCAAAAGGTTATGGTTGCATAATCAAACATTTTGATTTTGTGGTTATTTGATTCTCTGATAGCGCTGAATTATATTATTAGAATGAGCACAAATATGAATGGGGCAAGGAATGTATTGAAAAAATAAAAGAATAATGTAAAAGTTTAGTAGGAAAATTCACCAGAATGATAAATATTTTAACAAATCTCTTAATCAAACAATATGCACAAATACGAAAACTTTATAATTTTGAGTTTGTGAATATGTTATTTAATTAACTTATTTCAATATTTTTTTAAAAATAAACTCATTCTTTGGAATTTTAGAAACATCAATGCAACCTTATTTATGGCGAATTACTCTCAAACCGCAATGCTAAATAACTGCATTTTAATTCAGTTTTGATTGATGTTTATACACCCATATTCTCTTTCAAAACATAATCAATATTTCTCTATCACTGGAAAATATGTATCCTTCAGTTTAATATTTACTTTTAGTCTAAAATCAATTCTTTTAATCGATTTGCCAATTCGAAAAATAAACTAAAAAAATATTTTGTGCAATTTTTTTCAGGTCCAGCCAATTAATTGACGTAAAGTAACTTTGTCTTCAGTATTCAAATATAGACTGTGTCCTTTACTGAACATTTAACGTTTACATTCATCAACGAACATCTTTAGAGCCTTCTTCCTTTTTTTCCCCTTCCTTTTTTGTTTCTGGAATCTGCATAAATGAAATTTCACATATCCTCTCAGAGAATGTCAATAATAAGTACATCGATAATAAGCGGAATTACAAAAATGGTAACGTCTTTCTTCTTTGTCCACCATTTTTTTTTCTCATTTTATATCCTCTTTTTTTCCCTTTAATTCTTCTTCAAGCAGATGGCGACGTTGGAACGTCTAAGCTTGCAGAGACCGATACGATAATGTATCATCGCTATCAGTAAATAGAACATCGATTAAAACATCAAATATCTTCCACGTGGTTTGACATAATCGGTTGGACAATCGATATTGGTAAAGTTTTTCCCTCCGAAGAAACCAAAAGAAAGAAAAATTCCCTACACTTATAGCCTAATTTGTCAAGAAGGATTCCCCCATCTCGTTTTTTAGAAATGGAAGATATTTTGGCGTTAGGGATATTTTTCTTCGGATTTCTAGGGATCTTTCCCAATTTTGAGTGTAAAAGTTAGATTAGAATATTCCTAGAGATTTTGCGATACCTAATAATATTTAGATTTCCAAATTTTCTTATTCCAGTCCATTTAAGAGGATTATGGGACGGTTAGTGAAGTAATATAAACGAAGGTAAACTTTGCTTCTAATAAAATAAATTTAAGGTTTTTTAAGCAAAGTGTTTGAAAAAATATAGCTTATACTCGATCTGATCTAGAATACAATTTAATTATGGAACTTATCAGCAATCTGAGTGAGGGATTTATAAGCCAGCGACTTCAACAATTTAGCTTGTAACCTATCACATACAAATACGTGATTCTACTGCTAAAAATAAGCTATAAAATTGAAAATATTCACACAAATTTGTTTTAAAAAACTCTTTATAACTTTTTACAGTCATAATTTTTTTTTTACAAAAAGTAATATATCATATCTATGTAAAACGTGGTTTTAAAAATAATGGTTTTATTTTCACTTTTCACAGAGGATTATATATATTCTATATTTTTAAATGTAATATCAATAATGCAGCAGTTTTTTATATCTTTAATAATTGGTTATCTAGTTTCTAGTATTCCTTTAACCAGTGTTTACCAATTGCTTGCTGGCTTGAGAAACATTTTGACGGTCTGTAGGTATTTGTGTCCATATGAATATTCGTTTTAAAACAATGACTAAACACAGAATGGAAATTGCAATATGCTTTCACATAGTCAGAGTCCAGGCGCCCCTCTCTGGGAAGGAAACTGAGTGTCAAAATCCCATTACTGCAATTGGTATTTCACCTATATGGTGCCGAACTAAAAAAAATACCAACTTCCGGGAAATGTAGTAGGTTTGCAATGGTAAATATTCATCCGCATGTCTATTAAAAAATATAGAGTATACTTAAAAAAATAATTGGGTACTACTTTTAGATAAATTCCTTCTGAGTTCAGCTACTTTTGCAGGTATATCTAGCTGGGTTACTAAATTGCTCTTGCTTTTCGTGAAGTACTTTTTTCATTAATATAGAAAATTAAATAGAGTCGTAAATAAGTGTCAATTTTTTGTTGTGGTTAGCATATAGTTGTCAATCATTTTAGAAATCCACTAAATATAAAATTATATATTTAGAGGTACACAGAGCTCTAAAGGTTAGTGATCACTGGTTTAAATATTACTTGCATAAAAATGTACAAATGATGTATAAGTTAATTCAATGAATTGTTGCAATAAATGATAAGTATTTTTATGTATTTTTTTTAAAAAAGTATACATTTATCCGTGTATTATCAAGTGTTGTAAATCTTCCTGATTATTATCTTTGTTTTGATGTATTTTAGAAACTTAAAACTACAAATGGCAACCGTACAGTTTCTTATATTGTTCTAATTCTTGTGAGAGTAAAAATGACTTTGTGTTGTTTTCTAAATCATGGTTTCAGAGAGTTAAAAACCTTTAACTAATTAGATAATAATTATTAGAGTTTTTGCACCAGTTTTTCTTTTTTGGTGTTGTTTTTGAGACATCAAAGCAATAGATTAAAATGACTATAATTACATTTCTTATTTCGAATTCTATTGAGGAACATGAGTCGTTATATGTCATTTTTCTGAATTTGCATTGTTCATGTGTTTTAAAATGGATAAAAAAAAACAACTCCTTCAAAACAAATAAATTTAATGTTAAATACATTTAATACCTTGACTTATGCTTTCCAGACTTACACCAGTTCGGAGTGATTATTAAACATTGTTGATTCCTCGTTTGAGCGCTTCGCAACTCGATGTTTAGCATTGTGTCTTTTTTTTATCCCTGAAACTCGGGTGAAATCAATGCCAGAGTCGGATGAAATTGGTAATGTGTTTGAAGAAGTGGTCGGTCCTGCCAGGCAAATAAATTCAGAATTGAATATTGGTAACGTTCAAGAACTGCAAAATTCCTCTAATCAGGATCTGACAATTGATGAGTTCATAGAAATGTATGAGCAAGAGCAAGACTTGAGGGTATAAAGAACTTGAGTCTTTATAACCAGTACAATCAGAAGATCGAATGATGATTGGGAATTTGACAGGCGTCTGTTTAATTAAAGAAGGGTTATAAGTTTAGGAAATATACATTTCTACAAGGCGTAATTTTTAAAAAAATAAGGGAGGGATTGGGGGGGGGAGTATATGGAAGAAAAATATATCTTCCAGCCAGCTTTGTTAGATATTGGCAAATTTTCTACATTAAAACAACTTCGGTTAGAGATTGTGTACAGTAGAACGTCGTTTATCCTAATCAATTGGGACCGGACACCGTTTGGATACTCGATTGTTCGGATAACCAAAAAACCGAATGCGACCCATGCAGTATATAAAACCGGACATTATATGAATATTGAAAATTATCACATGAGGGAAAGTGCTTGATGAAAAAGCAAAATTAGTGTAAAATGTCGCAATTTTACTTTGATTGTGCAAAATAATCACTTATTTTTCGTTGTACCATCGTACACCTTCGTTTTTCCGCTGCAAGGTCTCTGATTCTCTTCAGCAGCAGTAGTTGAGTAGGACAGCACTCTGATTGTTGTTCGTACCACTCCATAGCTGTCTCTAACGCAGAAACGCTTCAGAATTTGATGGAATCTTGCTACTTTCGTTGTTGTTGCTTCCCTCACTTTTGGCCTCACACGAAACAACTGTCGAGCATTACACTGTTCGAAAACGTATCCGGACTTTGGACCGGATATTTGACGCTCCGGATAATAAACGTTCGGATAAACGACGTTCTACTGTACATGTGTTATCTAAGACTTCACTTAACAATTTTTTTGTTGTAAATTATAGTTTTCATTCGTCTCTGGTCTTAAATAGAAATAATTTATATGTATTTACACATGTGCGTATCTTACGGGTTATCACACAACCTCACCCATCGCGTAAATTCGGGGTATTACTGCACATTTTTTTAGATGAAACATTTTTTACAACATTTCATGGCAACAAAATAGTCCTTTGTTCCTATTTTTTTCTTCGGAAACATTTTTTAATCAATCATCACTTGTATTTCAGATATACAAATATCAAAGTATATGTACTCCGCTGGGCTTTAAAATAGATTTTTTTCTCTACACTTTCCCTAACCCTTCAAAAAATTCATATTTCTGCCCACATCCAGAGAGCCTCTACGAGAGAAATCTGTCAGAAGGAAATACTACAGGAGATGAAAAGAAAATTGAAATATATTATTCTTTTTCCCTTGCACCACCCCCCCCTTTTATTCTCCCCTTTTACGTTATCATTGCATTTGGATACAATGCCATTGGCAATTCTGCACCATATATAGCACTTCCATCTCCAGAGCTTTCCTATTTATGCTTTTGAACAAATGCAAAAACAAAACCAACAAACACACCCGGAAAAAAAACCCTTGCCTTATCAATACTTGGTTAATGCTAGCAAGATATGAGGAAACTGTTTGTTCAAACAGCGACTCCACAGTTCGGGTTGGTTGTTTTATTTTTTTAACCTGTTTTGTTTCAAGAAATTCCTTGTTTGACTAAGTTGGGGTTGTAGGAGTAAAAAAAAATTGCTATCTTCGTCCTTGTTTATGATGATAAGCAATGCTATCTCCTCTACTTTGTATTTTCTGGAATTTTTTATATATTTTTTCCCGCCATCCTTTCAGAAAGATGTTTGCGATATGATAAAGGAGAATCCGTACTTTGAATACATAAATCGGTTTGGAGAGAAATAAAAATGTACATTGAGATTCCACTTGGGACAAATTCTTCCACTAGTTTATCGAGAAATCTAAAATTACATCTATTTTTCAAGGGGAAATATTTCGCATTTGCCATTGTTCTCGGCTTTTTTCTCCCCTTTGTTCTTTAAGTAAATGATCATTACAGATAATACTTCAGTTTTTTCATGCAGAAGGATTTTCCGAAAAAAAAGTTCTTTTGTTGTTCTATTTGTGTCTGTAAATATATGTTGTATACTTAAAAAATCAAATTAAGAATGGAAGACGACAAATTCCTTTGTTTATTATTCTACTGCATTGTGCGACTGTAATATTTTAAAGTATGGAATGTGTATTTCACTCTAGTATATTAAATTACACTTCTGTGTATATATAATAATAATTTTAAATAAATTCTATTCATAAATTACTTCATTATGGGTAGTTAAAACTTGAGTTTTTTTCATGAGCTCAAAAAATGTTAAATTTATCCTTATTTTTAAATATTCATTTTTATCTGTGTATTAAATTATCTGTTACCCTACGGCTTCACTGGGTATTTTATGATTTTATACACATATATATTCATGAGATTGGTATTATCCCACTAATTTAACTCCTCTTATATATGGGTCCTAAGCCCGAATTACATTGAAAATCTTGTTTGAAAAATTTGTTATTTGCATTTTTATATTCGTTATTAAGTTTTTGAAATGGGATTTTGTATTCTAAGATTCTCTTAATTTAAAAAAAGAATTATAGAATTTGTATTTATTATATGTAATACAACCCCCCTTTAATACAGAAATTATTTTATATATAAGAGCTGTTCTAAGTCAGCAATGTTTATAATACTGTAGCATCCATATTTTTATACTTTAAATTCTATTATATTTCTAATTTCTAATTTTTACTTTATAAAATCTTACGTCTTGCTTATCTCACAATTTCGGTTTTTTTTAGTTTTGAGGATTATTGATTATTCATCTCTTTTTAGTAGAGAAGTTTGACTATATATATATATATGTGTGTGTGCGTGTGTGTGTGTAATAATAGTTAAGCTTCTCTAAAAATTTCTTACTTTCCTTATGGCCCAGAGTATTGGCAAATACAGGGGTAGGTTGGCTGACCGCAAAACTTTGTTTAAACCTGCAATCCTGGTTCCTAAGGCCAAAAGTTTGCTTTTGTGCTACTGTAGCTAAGACTTTATTCTATCATGTCTATAGTTATCTTAGGTTTATAACTATTTTGTGTATATTTTTGATATATATATATACTGTATTTATTCAAATCTGCATCCCAAATTCATACAAATTTTAATGAAAACGTAAAACTAAAAAATAGTGTAAAATGGTTTATCGATATCCATTTTTTAAAATTAAAATAACTTTAAAAGGATAACTAGCAAAAAGTTATTAGTTATTTTACCAATATTATAAACTTTCAAATACTTACATGTACCTGTAATTGTTCTAATTGTACCATCCAACGAATTATTTTTTCCTTCGATTCTAAACCGCACCTGAGCATGAACATTGGGATTGGGGCTTAGATTCGAGATACATAGTTAATTATTCTCAACTGAAATAGTTAAAACACAAAAGATAGATGAAACACTTACACGCACACACATTATTTAATTTGTAGGTACTTAAGCCTCAGCATTGAACTTTCAAACGTATTAAAAAATATTTCTATCGCCATTATCTCTTGATTTAAAAATAATAGTATATGAATTTTAAAAACAGAATATTTTTATCATTTACACCACCGTAACTTTACCCCTTGGGAGTTTCTACAAAACCCGTTCTAAGAGATTTAGCACGCAGTAAAAGAAAATAATCTTGTTAAATTTCATGTATGTTAGTGTAATTGTTTAAAAGCACGAATTTTTATCTATAATGTTCCCGCAACCTCCTTTGCCAGATGATTTCCGTAAAATCCGTTCTCAACATATTTCTGCTCAAATAAAGAAACACACTAATCAAATCTTTAGTCTGTAGTTTTAATAGTTCAAAATCGAGGGGGGTCCTTACCTTCGACTCCCCTCTCTTTGGGAGTTGATTCGCGCAAACTCGTTCTTATATATTGCCGTAATAAATTATGACATCAAATACAGTAATTGACTTCTAAACATTAACCGAACATTTTTGCCGTAATGCATATCATGTCATTTGGTGAGTTCGTGCATAAACTCTTGTTTACTAAAAAGAATGTTTTAAATTTATTTTTCGTGGAAGTAGGCTACGGATTCTATGAATCATTAGCAATGTTTTTGCTAAATTTTGGAAAGATGCGATCCGCAGTTTGGGATTTGTATACGTTCCAAGCAAATACAAAAGCACACACATACACATTCAAACTTTTATATATGATACTAAATTTTAAAAGACGTATTACCGTAAAATCTGGCGTATAACGCGCACGTTTAACACAAAAAATAAGATTGAAATATACGTGTGAGCGTTTTCTTCCGGGTATTAAAATAAAAGCTTTAAAAAAAAAGATGAACATCGAAAAATTATTTATAACTACATAAATCGAAATACTGTTTATTTTTTTTAAAAAAAAATTACATTCCTTATGAGCTTAAAGGGTTCAACTTCTAGAAATATACTATTGCTTTCTAAAACTTGAAATAATACCTCGAATAAATGACTTTAAAATATAAGAGCATTGTACACGTACATTTCAGGTTTTTTCGGGGGAAAAAAACGTAGTGCGCGTTTTGCGGTAAATATACCTACAAATTAAAAATTGCAGCTTGAAAGTATACGCGCGCGTTATACGGGTTGTGCATTATACGCCGGGTTTTACGGTAATTACTTTTTTGTAGCACCTGTATGTTTTCTGATAGGTAGTTTAATTCAAACTGATATATTATCATTACCTTTTAATATTTTATAAATCGTTTAAAAAGTCATAAATAGCGTAATACACTATATTTTTAATTCAAGCATTATCGAGACAAATTGCATTTTTTACTTATAAATCAGTTTCAGAAAATAATTTAACGTTATTTATATAGTCCTCAGCATCAGAATTAATTCATAATAAACTATTTAGCACATTCAATCACAGTTCTGAATATGCTTTTTACTGTTTTGGATTACTGGACTACAAGAAATAAGAAGTTAAAACATATTACACCAGTGCTTCTCAAATTTACAATATTTGGGACGCAATATTCAATCATAATTTACATCACTCCCCTTCCTTCCGTACTGTAACAATGTATTGAATCCAATAATATCATACTCTGACGCTAAAGCTACGATCTAATTTTAACCTCTTAAAATCCTCTTGCGTATATAAATGTCTCGCTCAGCCAAAATGTTAATTTCTCCGGACGTATATATACATACGTCTTTCCGAAGTACGGTCTTTTCTGTAAACTGATATCCATAAAATTATTCCAAAAGATTCCGAACGCAATAAAAGAGCATTGATAGTGTGTGCGAAAGATTTGCTTCTTTATTCGAAAGATTATTTCTTTTCTTTCCCCTCTAACACATCATATACGCGAATCTACGTGAAAACGTTGGCATTAGGGAGTTAAGTGCGTAACGTTTAATCGCAGCAAAAGTTTAATTATAAACTGTACAAAATATCAAGATGTGTTAATTTGTGTATATTTTTTTTCAGTCCATGTTATCACCGGTAACTATTAAATTTGTTCTTAACTTAGTATTGTTAAAATAATTATAAAGTACATCGCGCATTACTGATACATTTATAAGTGTATTAAATCAGTGCAGATGTGTATTTTATCTTTTATTATGTCAGAATGCTTTTGTTCGTTTACTGTCGGTAATTATATTTTTTAAATCATCTTTTGTTTCCGACTTTTTAATATGTTCACGTCCGCCTCGTAAAGTTATCACGCCTCCTTGAGTAGCGCGCCACAGATTGAGAAACGCTGTATTACACAACATTATATTATTATAGTGTATTATGGTTGAAATAAATATTAAAATACGAAGATTCAATCCATTGTTAAATTAAATAAAACACATATTTTCTCCTCAGACTAAAGGCGAATTAAAATGTTCAACGTATATAAATTTCCTCTTGAATTTAATAGAATTTATTCTATGGCTTGAATTCGAAAGGGAATTTAAAAATACTTTAGTTTAAGCTCATTTTATTAATATTAAACTTTGTATTTTACGCATCAATCTGTCAAATATCTTGAGAAATATAATTTTTTAAAAGCTTTTATACTCAGTGAAATGCACAAAAGCTTTTATTCCCAATTCGAATGGATTTTCTGCCATTCAAACATTTCGCATAATACTTTCTCCTTCGAACTACTTAGCTAGAAAATAGAGCACCATCGCAATAAACAACTTTTTTTTAAATAAATATTGCCCCTTCCAGGTGCTCTTTTATATTTCTATAAGTACTACTTACAAGAATTTTATTTTTTTTTATTACCATTCCATCGAAACTATCTTAGATCTTAACTGAAGTACAGTTACTCTTATAAAAAGTAAAGATAATGGATTTTTTCCCCTTTTTCCCTTTTTTTCTCCCTTTATATTCTCTCTCTCTCTCTCTCTCTCTCAAACACATCACCTAAGTGAAGAAAAAAAAATTCATTAATCATCTTGTTACTTCAGCTGTGGATGGTAGAGGGTGGAAAAAAATAAATACCCGGCTGGGAAAAAAGTTTTGACGAGTATTTCGTTGCAGTAACTTAATAACCCCTTCTATGGGCAAAAATGATCGATTACTACATGAAGTCGTGGCCGCTAAGGTGTTTATGAAGTTCATCTTGAAGAACGTAGCCTTAATTTTAAGGGTTATGCTACGGCTTGGAGTGCGTTGACATTAAGTGCACTTTACGCTTAGTATCAATCATCATTTCTTTTGATTTTTTTGCACCTTTTTCAAATGTAGTGCAATAACCGTTTCCTGGAGTCAATTTTTCAGCCGAGTTCTGGATATTTGAAGGTTTTTCTTTTGTTACGGATTGCCAGTCGTGATATCAATAAAGATATCTAAATGATATCGGCATATAGTAGCCGTAACGTTCAGAGTGCTTGCGGATATTTTCGTTGTTTATTTAAATATATGGTAGCTTATCCCATTTTGGGAAATGATGCACCGGTGAAAAGAGTTCCTTTAGTGAGAAAAATTCTTTTCTTATCTCTCTCTCTCTCTATTTTTTCCCCAAAAATGTTTCCCTTATATGTTTTGATGAAGTGATATAACTTGCCATAAATGGTCGTTAAGCAAGTATTCAGCAAATTCATTCCCTAAGTCGTTTCTGGTAGCTTAGGATTAGTATAGTTAGTCATTTAAAAGTTATAGCTGTGTTCGAAGTATAGTGAAAATATTGTTTTCTACAGTTTTGATATAAATATTATAGTTTGGTGTTTTTGTATTGGAAGATGGTATATAAATATTGCTGCTACATGTATATATAAATATACATGTAAGGAATGCATTTTACAGATAGTCGTGGCGAATAAAAAATGAATTTATAAAATGTATTTCAAGCATACTTAAGAATGACCATTATGCGTCCTTTTGCAACAAGTACCAAATGAAGAAAAGGGGACCCCTTTCTTACCGATAAAAGGTCTATGATAGACGGATTTCCTTTAAGAAGAGGGGGAAACGGTAAGAAAGGGGGAAACCGGTGAGAAGGAAAAAAAAGGTGGATGATTTCCACCCCCTTTCTCTCGCCCAATCATCCAATCCGCCAATCCACTTGTTCCAGAACCGATGTATCTTAACTACTGGCATCAAAGAAACATGAAAACTATTGGCAAGGAACTTCTTAATTCCTCTTCCCCCTCTTCTTATGGATAAAGGGTTTTTGACAGACGGATTACTTTCAGAAAGAGAGTGTGTGGATGATTTCCACACCCCTTTCTCTCACCCAATCATCCAATCCGCCAATCCACCAGTTACAGAACCGATGTATTTTAACTACTGCATCATAGAAACATGAAAGTTATTGACAAGGAACTTCTTAATCCCTCTTCCCCCTCTTATTACAGATAAAGGGTCTATGACTGACGGATTTTCTCTAAAGAAAGAAAAGGTGAAATACCGTACTTGGTAAGAAGTAGGCGGATGATTTCCACCCCTTTCTCTCACCCAATCATCCAATCCGCCGATCCACCTGTTCCAGAATCAATGTATCTTAACTACTGGCATCAAAGAAACATGAAAACTATTGGCAAAGAACTTCTTGATCCCTCTTCCACTTCTTCTTACATATAAAGGGTCTATGACAGACGGATTTTCTTTAAGAAGAGGGGAAACCGGTAAGAAGAGAGGGTGGATAATTTCCACCCTATTTCTCGCCCAATCATCGAATCTGCCAATCCACCTGTTCCAGAATCGATGTATCTTAACTATTGACATCAAAGAAACATGAAAGCTATTGGTAAAGAACCTCTTAATCTTAAAGCATTTTAAATTGAGGAAGCTAACACTTGAACAACCCATTCTCCACACATGCAATTTTACGACATTCATATTGCACAGATTTACTTTTTTTAAATTTCCTTAACAATTTTTTTACTCTTTGCCTGGTGTTTAGTGAGCGGAAGATTTATTTATTTCTTACGATGATCTGTTCATCAAAGTCAAGAAATTCTTACATTACGAAATAATTCCAATGATAAGTACTTTCATTTTACGAAAAAAAAAATTGTACTCTATTCTAGTTTCCATCTAACTACGTAGAAATTTCGTATTTTACGTGCGTATGTTCCAACCATCACAAAAATGTTGTGATGGGTGGACAGTTATACATATTTATCTCTTTTGAATATTTTCCAGTTAACATAAACATATCCTTAATAACTAATTCGACGGCATTGCAGTAAATTGTGAATATTTATTAAAAATGTCATATCGGTATATATTAAAGCAATTATCACTAAAAATCGAGAACCAAACGAAAAAAAAAGAAACGCTTAATCTCCATCCATAATCACAAATATACTTAATTGATGTTCCAGAAGCTGTTCGTTTCTTTTTCACGACGAATTCTGGCTAACGTATTTTCTTACTAATTACTAGTTTGCTTCACGAGGCTTTGAGATAAAAAGAGCAAAGGATGAGTGTTCTTGAATGCGTTTGGATGAGATAAATACGTACCATTTCGCATTTTTGTTCCTTATCTCCAGTTTCTCGAGCATAATTCAATACTGGTACTCATTAGCAAGAATTACCATAAGAATGTCATCATTTTCCTTAATTTTGATTCATTTCCCCCTCGAATTTTCTTCCAGCGCAAACCGAAGGCCTTTTGCCTTTGAAATAATTGAGAAATACAAAACGGAAACTGCGATGATTATTGGAGATGGAATAATAGAGTGTGTTTATCGACTTTTTCGATTTTTTTTCGCAAAGAACAATGTTTTAAGCTTACGGAAAGTCAAATACTATTTCTAAATTAATCTTGTTTGAGTATTGGGATAATTAAAAAGGCTTCACGTTGTGTAGCTAAGCTCTATGTATCCCATTAAGTATTTTGATATTCCTCTGTATGTGTTTCTTTAAATAACAGTAGAACGATTAGTAAGTTATGGCAAGCGATTTTTCACGAAAAGGATAAGGAATAATGAACAAGCTTTTGTTTAAATATGATTTTATTTATTTTTTAAAAAAGAAATCTTACATTTCTATTCAAGGCAATACTTTGTAGATTAGCGATAAAATTACAATGCAAATTATCTATTGATTTTGCAACAATTTTATTGTGACTCACTAAACACAAAGTATCCATGCAATACAATTCGTAATTTGTTATGATCTAGCTTAGTAAAAGAACTGTACTTAAGATTAAACATCAATTGTATCTTCGACTATTTTAGATTTAACAGTTTAATTAAAGTATTTATAAACATGGGTTTTTGAACTGTTTATATCTAAAAGTATTAAAAAAAAATTGGTTAAAAAAAGTAAAAAAGCATAATTTACTATTTTTAAAAACAAATCATTCTTAATAGAAACTATTTATTATAACTATTTGAAATATTTTATGTATATATATCTCATTAGTATTAAATATATTGAGAAATGATATATAAAAATTAAGAGCACCTGCCCTTTCTGCCTTCTAGTATTTTTTTATATCGGCGTACTTGCAGGAGAAAGCAAGCCGAACAGGCATTCTATTTGAAATATTTTTAGTTAACGCATAAAAAATTAAATTTCTCATGGTTGAATTTATTGAAATATTTTAAGAAAAATAAAATATCTGTAGAGTATTGATGGATTTGTAATAGTCAAAACTAATTGAGCAATAATGTATATTTAATGATTGTGAAAAGACTTTCTTTGAAAGTTAAGATATAATTATAATGATCCAGCACTAATTTTTTAATAATTTAAACTTTACCCATAACACAAGATAATAAAAATGCTACATAGTAATACATCTTTTCCCACTGACGGAAAAATTAGAGTATAAATTAAAATTTTTTAAATTTAATACAGGTTTATAGATTTAGCGTTCAATGCGAGTAAAGCATATAAAACTACAATGTTCTAGTAAATAAAAAAAACCTTAGTTGAACCAGGCAAATGCTAAAAAATGTTCCGACTTTTTAGCTTTCAAATATAATTTATATATAAATTACAAATATTTTTAAAATTGTCTATTCTTAGATTTCCCAGTGCAGAAGATTCTGGGAAAAGTGACTCATGAATGTGCCCCAGATGTGTAAAAGAATTATATAGTTGAAGAATACATTCACTATATACATATGTGTGTGTTTTTTTTTCTTTAAATATTTGTAAGTGCTTAAGAACTTTGAATTATTTGAACTAATTGGATTCATGTCATTCAAAAACACGAGAGAGAAAAAAGCATGGGCGAGTGTGGTTTCCCATGGCGCGAGTAAAAATCGCTAAATTGAAATAAATATAAACATGACTTTAACAAAGGTAGAGGACTATCAGCTTTATTATAGGCTTACTCTTCTTCTGAGTGGTTAATCATTTCGAGACGGGCATATATATATGTGTTCATTAAGTACCTCTCACTGCCGAGCATATCAACATGCATTGCTGGAGAATGCAACAGCAAATAAAACAATAAAGGATGAGCTAAATTTCATGACGTCATAATCACATGGTGAATGCAACCACGCGTCTAAAGTCAATAATTTCATGTGTATCTTTGTTGTAAAATTTAACTTTACACATACATTTTTTAAAAGTACATATTTAATTATTTTTCTTTTACTTTCAAAAGTACATATTTTTGTGTTAATATTAATGCAAATAGGTAAAAGATGGGTTTATAACATAAAACTTTTTTTTAAAAAAAATATTTTCGAAAAATCTTAATACTTGGATATCGTTACGTAAATAGACAATTTGAAATTGTACTTGGATTTGACAAGTACAATTGCAGCTTTGAATATAATGAAAAACGCATTATTGCACTTATCATATGACCCTCATGAATTTAGCCAATTACTATTAGTTATTTTATCTTTCTGAGGTAAGTAAGTTTAAAGTTTTGATTTGCCATAGGGATGTGAATAAAAACGAACGTAAAAGCTATCATAATTCTTTGTTTTTTAAGTTAAAAGCATTCAAATTTTGCGAGGTTATAGAAAAATATATAAAGAATAATTTAGGCTAATAAAATCAGATTTGCTTTTTTGAACAATTTTTGTCAATTGAACTGTACTGTGTCCATTTAAGCTTAATACCAGCTTTGAATTCAAGGAAAAGCACATGAATGCATTTATCATGTGGTCATCATGAATTTAGCCTATTGGAAACATTGTTCCAGCAGCAGATATAAAGGTAAAAGACATAGTAATTTGTGAATATATCGTATGTAGGAACTACTTCTATCCAGGACGAGCCATTGGAAAAGAATTGAAATAAAAATATTGACCTTTGCTAAGAGCTGCACAATTACTTATGTTATAAAAACCCAAGATTCTTTTTAAATCTCTGAAAGATATTTAGATCTTATAACGACTAGCAAAAGAACAGACGTAAATTGACTTACCACCACGAACATGCACCTCTCTACTGACGATGGATCCAACAGCATTCGATGCCAAACACTGATATACAGTGTCATGTACATCTTGTCTGTAATCGGATCTTGGGAAAGGTGGAAACACGAGTGTTCCGTCTGATCGGGTGTATCGAAGTCCCGGAACATCACGTGTATTGCCACCATCTCTCGTCTGCCAACTCAGACGAGGATTGGGGATGCCATCTGCCCGCAGCGGAGTTCTGTTCCACTGCTGTTTGAGATTCCACTCTGGAGGATGGTTCAGTACGAAACACCGGTCCTCTTTGGTCTTTACGGCTTGGTTCGCACCAACCTGAGGGAAAAAATAAAAGGTAATGTAAAATTTGACATCAGATTGGTCATAGTTCAGTAAAATGCCGGTAGATGGCAGCACAATATCTTTAAAAGGTTAAATTTATAAGAAGTAATTCAAATTCTACAAAAGTTAACTATTTTTCAAAAAAGAATAT
>BMAO01029337.1:0-55162 GCA_019973975.1 Trichonephila clavata
AAACTTTCCTTCTGACAAGATATTTCAAACTTTGTTTGCGTCTAAAAGATATTTCAAATTTTATTGTGCTTCTGACAAATCTTTTAAACTTTATTTCGCTTCCGACAGAGGGTTTGGGAAACCCACTCTGGATCACGTCATACATCCTTTGCCAACGTTTACTATTTTCGTCCGTCCAATGCAATGGCCCGGGGTAAATAGTGTTGTCCAATCTTCTAAAATTTGTTTCAATCGTGCTTCGGTGGGTTCACCGTGCATCACTCGTTCTTGAAACACCATCGATTCCAATAAAACGTGAATCACACAATCATGAGGGGGCTCTTTCCCCGAGAACACACTAAACAATCTTGTTCACAATAACATGCATCCGAAACAACAGACATGGTCGGACACGATAGATTGAAAAGAAACAAAATTTCAAAGCACACTACACTAGACGAGTAAATGAAATGAGGGGTGGTAGAAAGCTTTTAAACTTTGAAAGAACACGGAGTTTTAATACACGCAGCACTAGAAGAGAACAACTCTAGCTAGACAGAAATTAATTTATCCTTAAAAAAAAATTTTTTTTTTTTAGAGAGAGAATGTTTAAGAGCAAACACTTTGCAGATTACATTTAAGAGCAAACACTTTGCAGATTACATTTCAGAGCACATAATTTGCAGCTTCTCTTTTTCAACATGACCGACACGGACGATGTGTTGAGCCTGTTATCCCCTGGTTCCCCTTTGCCCTCCATGGTTCTCCTTCACACCAGAGTCTTCTCATGAGCCCCCAAAAACTAAACTCTCCCCAAGACCCTCGACGACGTTCGTTTCTCTCGTCTCGACGACGCCCTCCTTATGCTTATCGATTTCCCAGCACCACGCTCAAGTCTTTTTCCATACGCACGGTCTGCGCGTGTTGTGTCTCCGAGACCATGGTTTCACGCTCACCAACGGGGTCGTCTCGTATGCTTCGGATCGCGTCGGGGCGCATAAAGTGTTCAACTCTTTACATTATCTCAATGTCGGCACCCTCTGTGTGACCGATTCTCGTTCCAAGCAAGACTTTAAAGACATTCAAGCAAAATGGAGCGCTTTCAGTCCTTTCAAACGCATCCCCGTCATGCTCTTGAAATCCCATGCACGAGGCGAATGTCCCTTTGCCACCAGACGCAATTGTCATCGTTGGATTGCCGTGCAAGGCATGTGTCCATTCTCCATCAACCTCTCAACCCCATTTTTCACTCGCATCCGGCCTAACACGTCTATAAAAGGAGGACGCGGGTCGACGCTTCTCGTCAGTTTGCAGCATGGATGCCTTCCCAGAGCACCTCTCCTCCACCGTGGTGCCCGTGACGCTGCCGAGAAACCCGATGCGTTGGAATATGCCGCTCAACAAGGCCAGGTGCGAGCGGGCATCCTCTAGCCAGGAGGACTCACGCCAAACGCGTGTTTACCTTTATTTCGTCAAGATCCGTGGTACCACCAAAAGACGTTGATGGACAATTTCAAGCGGGCCGTGCTGGAAGCCAAGCACGTCAACGAATTTCGACCCAACGCGATCCTGTGGGAAAAAGTGTCCAAAAGCTCTTGAGAAAATCCAGATCGTTTGCTCAAAAATACCGACAAGAGGATGGTGTACATTTATGGCAACCTGTTTTTATGTGAAAAAAAGACTTTACCTTTGGGTTGAGAACGGTGCACCCCGCGTAGAAGTGCAGTTTCATTCAAACGACGCACGTGCCCCTGCTGCTCTACGAACTGCCCCCTTCCAGTCTCCAGTGTCGAGCCCGACCCAACGTGAACGAGAAGAGTTTCGAAGCCCTACGACAAATGCTCTACCATCGGACCATCTTGGAGCCACACACGGCCTATCCGATCCCGGCGGGAACCCACTATTGCTGTTGACGGTTCAAAAAAACCGTTTTTGGGTCTGGACCTGATCCCCGAATCCCGGCTCCCTCAGCTCCTTCAGAAGGGATTTCACCTGGGAGATTTTCGAAAGAAAAAAAACGTTGGATCAAATCGCCTACAAGCTACCGCCTCCGACCCCAGTGCTTGGACTGAAGCGATCGGGGAGAGACGCGCCCCTCCAAGAAACGAGGATGCATCCAGAGACCTGTGCAGATTCCACAACCTGAGTACTCTATCCCAGCCTGTGCAGATTCCACAACCTGAGCTACTCTATCCCACCTGTGCAGATTCCAGAACTTCAAGCTCCATCTCTATCCACCAACCTGAGCCGATTCCAGAACCTGAGCTCTCTTCCAACCACCTGTGCAGATTCCAGAACCTGAGCTTCCTCTCTCCACCACCTGTGCAGATTCCAGAACCTGAGCTTCATCTCTCCACCACCTGTGCAGATTCCAGAACCTCAGCCGATTTCCAGAACCTGAGCTCATTCTCCAGAGCCCGAAGCTGCTTGGCTCGACCAACTCCTAACGTCCTTCTCTGGACCCGAACCCTCGGTGCTCCACCTGGTGCCCTCGTTCTTTGATGAAAACAATGAACTCATCACCTTCCTGGAGACTTTTGAACACGATATGGCGATGGAGCCCCTGGACTCGTCAATGCCCAAACTCTCCCCTTGTATCCGACCTTCTGTTGGATTTAAAGCCATGCAACCTCTGAATCTATCTTGTAGAGTATGATCATGATCAATGAAAAATTATTATTTTTTAAAAAACACACAAGTCTCCTACTTTGTATCCGAACATTTATTGGACCCGTTGCAAACAAAAAGTATAATTTTTTAAAAAACAAGTCTCCTTCTTTGTGTCGAATGAATACAACCTTATTGGACCCGTGTCCAACAAAAAGTATTATTATTTAAAAAAGCAAGTCTCTTTGTGTCAGAATGATCCAACATTTATTGGACCAGTGTCGACATCGCACGACGATCGTGTTTGGTAATTTGGGTCGCTGGCGCGATCGAGTCACGTATTACGAGCACGACTATCTTTACACCATCCTCTTTGAACCCAATTTCGGGGTGCACGTGCCTCGGTCGTTTGGAAAGACCGTGGTCGTGTTTACCAGTCATTTGGATTTGACGTGGGATCCAGGCGTCGAGTTGAGATTCTTTCAACTGGGTCGTCCCCCGTCTCGCCGAGTTTGGGAAGCCCATCAACCTCACAATAAGGAGGCCTATACGTTGAATCTCACAAACTGCACGCGCCTAGCGGAGGTGTACGTGAGACTATTAACGTGGTTGGATGATTGGGAAATGAATCGAGACGACCCCCTTCCTTGGCGCCTGGTCATGCCCCAGCTTGGAAACGGGCGTTGGAACCCCACGTGGAACGCTCGCATCGCAAGGCCTTGGAATATGGGATGCCTGTAGACGTCACGCTACTCGAGCCTATATAAGGCCAGCCAGCAGAATCATTCTTTTTCAGAAGCATGTCTATCTATTTTGCTCATGCCAACTACTTTCTCCACCAGGGCAAGCCAGTGCCCATCGAGTTGTCTATTGCCACCCTTCCCAAGAATGGCAGTGATCCTCAAGTGCTCTGCATTACCGTCAACCATGACGGATTCGACTCCACGCCCCGAGACATGCGATACAATGCCTGCAAAAACGCTCGTCTTCGTCTGGTACGTCCCTTGCCCAAGAGTGTGCCTGTAGACTACCTACCCTATTGCGTGAGGGGCATGGTGGACCCAGGAGGTCTCATTGTCGTGAAAAGCTCCAAACAGCAAAAAATGTTTAAAGAGTTGGGACTCGTCACCGTATGCTTGGAGATGCTGCCCAAATTCAACACCCTTGGCGATGGCACCTTTCCCAACCCCATGCATGATGACCTCCACGAGGAAGGGGACGTGTCTCATTGCACCATGCTGAAATCTTTTCAATTTGCAAAATATCTGCAGCAGTTTCAAAAGTTGCAGGCGGAATGGAAGGACAAAGTTTCAGCTTTGAGAGAGTAAAAAAAAATTGCCCAATGGCCCAAAAAAAGGGGGACCGAGTCGACTTTGGTGTCGACTCGGTCCCCCTTTTTTTGGATAAAGGAAGGTGCCAAGGTTGGAGAGCCTCTCTTTTAAAAATGTGTACTTTTTACCAACCTCTTTTATTTTTTTGCATGTCAATGTTGAATAGCCGATAGAAATCTCATGATATGGATTGCCAGCCAATAGGAATCGATTCACGTGACCCACCAGAGTATATTAGGCGAGCCATCCGCCGCCCTTCTCTCAAATGCACCATGTCTCATCTAGCCTTTTTTGCTCATGCCAACGTGTTTCATCGTGGGGGTAAGCCTGTCCCCATCGAAGTCTCCATTGCCAGCATTTCGGAGGATCCACAAGTCATGTGCATCACCGTGGATCATTCCAATGGGACCTCGAAAGATGACCGGGTCAATCGGTATATCAACGAACGTCTCCCTCTCAAAAGCCACCTGCCTGGATCCGTGCCCCTCGAATACCTCAGCTTTTGCGTCAGGGGTAAATTTGGTCAGCTGGCTCAAGGCAATCGAGGCCTCATCGTGGTCAAGGGAACCGACCAGCGCAAACTCTTTGAGCAGCTGGGGTTGTTTACCATCAGCTTGGAGACGCTGCCAAAGTTCCAGGATCTCCATGACCATACGCTACCCGATCACCTCCACGATGAGGTGCACGAAAATTATGACATTTCCGAGTGCACCATGGTCAAATCTTACCGGTTTGCGCGTTATCTACAGCATTTCAACAAGCTGCAGGCCGAATGTCAGAAACAAATGGCTGATTTAGTGGAGTAAATGTGAAACATTGAACCGTACATAGTAGTGAACATTGAAATATTAAACTGTACCTATTGAACTGAACCGAAAAAAGGGGGACCGAGTCGACACAAGAGTCAACTCGGTCCCCCTTTTTTTGGGTGAAGGAAGGTGCCAACGTTGGAGGGCCTCTCTTTGAAAACTTGTACTCATCTGTGAAAACAGGCCCAAAAAAACAGGCCCAAATCCGTAACTACTACCTAAGAAGGAACCTTTTGTGTTCTAATTCATGACGTCATGAATGGATGTAAGTATCATGAAAATGAATGGAAGGAAAGGATAGGATGCAAAATGAAAAAGGGTTGAAATATATTTCAGAAGCAAATAAAGTTTACAACCAATCTCTCTAAAAAAAAAATTTTTTTTTTTTTTTTTTTTTTTTACAGAGTGAGAAAACTTTTTAGAGTGAGAAAACTTTTCAGAGCAAAGAATAGTTTGAGTTTGACTCCAAGTTGTCGAGTGTTTATAGCCTACATTCAAGTGACGTCATGCGCAGTAGAATGTTATAGGACTTGTCATTTTTTTTTCAGTGTCTCATTTCTCATGGCATCGTGCTCGAACCTTCCATCTCGGTCTATTCCAATGGGATCGAGTTCTTTTCGATTCAAACCGTGTGGGTTTCCAGGCTCTCGAGACCCTCCTATGGGGGTATTCCCAATGGTTGTACAGGGTTCGACAGGACTCGTAGCCCACGTCCTACTCTGCGCGACACACGTTCCTAGGCACCTTAGGAGGCCCATCATGTACCTTTGAATGTTATGATGTTTCACTCCATACAGACCCTCCTATGGGGGGTAGGGTCAAATCAATGGGAGGGTTGCCCTCTACTACCGCGTCTCTTTCATTTGACATGCTGCAAACGCTTCTCGGTTCCATAGAAGCCGAGATAGGTTCGTACCTGCCGAGATAGGTTCAAGACAAAGGGTCACCTGTTTTTGAACCCTAGAGACCCTTCTAGGGGGGGTAGGATCTTGTAAGGAGTATCTTTCGAAAGAGCCTTTTATTCCAAACAGATGGATAGGTGACACGATGACCTGAGGGTTCCTGGGGCTGAGCAAGGTCCCGTTCAAGTTTCGCGTGACGCAAAAAGTGACCCGCACTCAAACCACTATAGCACAAAAACCATTCAAGGTGCGACATTGAAACCAAATTTAA
The DNA here is from genome assembly GCA_019973975.1 of Trichonephila clavata. Taxonomy (NCBI): domain Eukaryota; kingdom Metazoa; phylum Arthropoda; class Arachnida; order Araneae; family Nephilidae; genus Trichonephila; species Trichonephila clavata. The sequence goes on from BMAO01029337.1 coordinate 5,900, forward strand.
ACAATGACCCATCGTATGGGCCATCCGAAAATATAAAAATTTATACAAAAAATACAAAAATATCATAATGAAAACAATTAAAACATTACGTGAATAAAGAGGTCATGCGAGACTCACCGGCCCTTAAGGGGGGCTTACACACAAATTTTGTGGCAAGTGACCCCGAAAAGGGATAGAAGAGATTGAGCTCTATCGGATGACATCAGAATTGGCAAGGGTCGACCACTGGTGCGGGCACTATTCGCTGAAAACTGTTGAAAATTGCTTATTTATAGGTCGTAATCCAAAATTATTTCGCTGTTTCGCTGCTGGCTGCTGCTATCTCTCACTAGACTGAAAAAAAAAAGCATCGCTCGACTGAGCTCCGCGAGCGAGTCATATTTTTCATATTTTCGTGCACCTCATCGTGGAGGTGATCGGGTAGCGTATGGTCATGGAGATCCTGGAACTTTGGCAGCGTCTCCAAGCTGATGGTAAACAACCCCAGCTGCTCAAAGAGTTTGCGCTGGTCGGTTCCCTTGACCACGATGAGGCCTCGATTGCCTTGCGCCAGCTGACCAAATTTACCCCTGACGCAAAAGCTGAGGTATTCGAGGGGCACGGATCCAGGCAGGTGGCTTTTGAGACGGAGACGTTCGTTGATATACCGATTGACCCGGTCATCTTTCGAGGTCCCATTGGAATGATCCACGGTGATGCACATGACTTGTGGATCCTCCGAAATGCTGGCAATGGAGACTTCGATGGGGACAGGCTTACCCCCACGATGAAACACGTTGGCATGTGCAAAAAAGGCTAGATGAGACATGGTGCATTTAAGAGAAGGGCGGCGGATGGCTCGCCTAATATACTCTGGTGGGTCACGTGAATCGATTCCTATTGGCTGGCAATCCATATCATGAGATTTCTATCGGCTATTCAACATTGACATGCAAAAAAATAAAAGAGGTTGGTAAAAAGTACACATTTTTAAAAGAGAGGCTCTCCAACCTTGGCACCTTCCTTTATCCAAAAAAAGGGGGACCGAGTCGACACCAAAGCCGACTCGGTCCCCCTTTTTTTGGACCATTGGGCAATTTTTTTTTACTCTCTCAAAGCTGAAACTTTATCCTTCCATTCCGCCTGCAACTTTTGAAACTGCTGCAGATATTTTGCAAATTGAAAAGATTTCAGCATGGTGCAATGAGACACGTCCCCTTCCTCGTGGAGGTCATCATGCATGGGGTTGGGAAAGGTGCCATCGCCAAGGGTGTTGAATTTGGGCAGCATCTCCAAGCATACGGTGACGAGTCCCAACTCTTTAAACATTTTTTGCTGCTTGGAGCTTTTCACGACAATGAGACCTCCTGGGTCCACCATGCCTCTCACGCAATAGGGTAGGTAGTCTACAGGCACACTCTTGGGCAAGGGACGTACCAGACGAAGACGAGCGTTTTTGCAGGCATTGTATCGCATGTCTCGGGGCGTGGAGTCGAATCCGTCATGGTTGACGGTAATGCAGAGCACTTGAGGATCACTGCCATTCTTGGGAAGGGTGGCAATATAGACAACTCGATGGGCACTGGCTTGCCCTGGTGGAGAAAGTAGTTGGCATGAGCAAAATAGATAGGCATGCTTCTGAAAAAGAATGATTCTGCTGGCTGGCCTTATATAGGCTCGAGTAGCGTGACGTCTACAGGCATCCCATATTCCAAGGCCTTGCGATGCGAGCGTTCCACGTGGGGTTCCAACGCCCGTTTCCAAGCTGGGGGCATGACCAGGCGCCAAGGAAGGGGGTCGTCTCGATGCATTTCCCAATCATCCAACCACGTTAATAGTCTCACGTACACCTCCGCTAGGCGCGTGCAGTTTGTGAGATTCAACGTATGAGGTTGATGGGCTTCCCAAACTCGGCGAGACGGGGGACGACCCAGTTGAAAGAATCTCAACTCGACGCCTGGATCCCACGTCAAATCCAAATGACTGGTAAACACGACCACGGTCTTTCCAAACGACCGAGGCACGTGCACCCCGAAATTGGGTTCAAAGAGGATGGTGTAAAGATAGTCGTGCTCGTAATACGGGACTCGATCGCGCCAGCGACCCAAATTACCAAACACGATCGTCGTGCGATGTCGACACTGGTCCAATAAATGTTGGATCATTCTGACACAAAGAGACTTGCTTTTTTAAATAATAATACTTTTTGTTGGACACGGGTCCAATAAAGGTTGTATCATTCGGACACAAAGAAGGAGACTTGTTTTTTAAAAAATTATACTTTTTGTTTGCAACGGGTCCAATAAATGTTCGGACACAAAGTAGGAGACTTGTGTGTTTTTTAAAAAATAATCATTTTTTTATTGATCATTATAAATCCAACAGAAGGTCGGATACAAGAGGAGAGTTTGGGCATTGACAAGTCCAGGGGCTCCATCGCCATATCGTGTTCAAAAGTCTCCAGGAAGGTGATGAGTTCATTGTTTTCATCAAAGAACGAGGGCACCAGGTGGAGCACCGAGGGTTCGGGTCCAGAGAAGGACGTTAGGAGTTGGTCGAGCCAAGCAGCTTCGGGCTCTGGAGAGATGAGCTCAGGTTCTGGAATCGGCTGAGGTTCTGGAATCTGCACAGGTGGTGGAGAGATGAGCTCAGGTTCTGGAATCTGCACAGGTGGTGGAGAGAGGAGCTCAGGTTCTGGAATCGGCTCAGGTGGCGGAGAGAGGAGCTGAGGTTCTGGAATCTGCACAGGTTGAGGATAGAGTAGCTCAGGTTGTGGAATCTGCACAGGCTGGGGATAGAGTAGCTCAGGTTGTGGAATCTGCACAGGTCTCTGGATGCATCCTCGTTTCTTGGAGGGGCGCGTCTCCTCCCCCGATCGCTTCAGTCCAAGCACTGGGGTCGGAGGCGGTAGCTTGTAGGCGATTTGATCCAACGTTTTTTTTCTTCGAAAATCTCCCAGGTGAAATCCCTTCTGAAGGAGCTGAGGGAGCCGGGATTCGGGGATCAGGTCCAGACCCAAAACGGTTTTTTGAACCGTCAACAGCAAATAGTGGGTTCCCGCCGGGATCGGATAGGCCGTGTGTGGCTCCAAGATGGTCCGATGGTAGAGCATTTGGTCGTAGGGCTCGAAACTCTTCTCGTTCACGTTGGGTCGGGCTCGACACTGGAGACTGGAAGGGGGCAGTTCGTAGAGCAGCAGGGGCACGTGCGTCGTTTGAATGAAATGCACTTCTCCGGGGTGCACCATTCTCAACCCAAAGGTAAAGTCTTTTTTCACAAAAAACAGGTTGCCATAAATGTACACCATCCTCTTGTCGGTATTTTTGAGCAAACGATCTGGTTTTTTAAGAGGCTTTTGGACACTTTTCCCCACAGGATCGCGTTGGGTTGAAATTCGTTGACGTGCTTGGCTTCCAGCACGGCCCGCTTGAAATTGTCCATCAACGTCTTTTGGTGGTACCACGGATCTTGACGAAATAAGGTAAACACGCGTTTGGCGTGAGGCTCCTGGTAGAGGATGCCCGCTCGCACCTGGCCTTGTTGAGCGGCATATTCCAACGCATCGGGTTTCTCGGGCAGCGTCACGGGCACCACGGTGGAGGAGAGGTGCTCTGGGAAGGCATCCATGCTGCAAACTGACGAGAAGCGTCGACCCGCGTCCTCCTTTTATAGACGTGTTAGGCCGGATGCGAGTGAAAAATGGGGTTGAGAGGTTGATGGAGAATGGCACACATGCCTTGCACGGCAATCCAACGATGACATTGCGTCTGGTGGCAAAAGGGACATTCGCCCCGTGCATGGGATTTCAAGAGCATGACGGGGATGCGTTTGAAAGGACTGAAAGCGCTCCATTTTGCTTGAATGTCTTTAAAGTTTTGCTTGGAACGAGAATCGGTCACACAGAGGGTGCCGACATTGAGATAATGTAAAGAGTTGAACACTTTATGCGCCCCGACGCGATCCGAAGCATACGAGACGACCCCGTTGGTGAGCGTGAAACCATGGTCTCGGAGACACAACACGGCCAGACCGTGCGTATGGAAAAAGACTTGAGCGTGGTGCTGGGGAAATCGATAAGCATAAGGAGGGCGTCGTCGAGACGAGGAGAAACGACGTCGTCGAGGGTCTTGGGGAGAGTTTAGTTTTGGGGGCTCATGAGAAGACTCTGGGTGTGAAGGAGAACCCATGGAGGGCAAAGGGGAACCAGGGGCGGATAACAGGCTCAACACATTGTCCGTGTCGGTCATGTTGAAAAAGAGAAGCTGCAAATTATGTGCTCTGAAATGTAATCTGCAAAGTGTTTGCTCTGAAATGTAATCTGCAAAGTGTTTGCTCTTAAACATTCTCTCTCTAAAAAAAAAAAAAAAAACTTTTTTTTTGTAAGGATAAATTAATTTCTTGTCTAGCTAGAGTTGTTGTCTTCTAGTGCTGCGTGTATTAAAACTCCGTGTTCTTTCAAAGTTTAAAAGCTTTCTACCACCACCTCATTTCATTTACTCGTCTAGTGTAGTGTGCTTTGAAATTTTGTTTCTTTTTTATTTATCGTGTCCGACCGTGTCTGTTGTTTCGGATGCATGTTATTGTGAACAAGATTGTTTAGTGTGTTCTCGGGGAAAAGAGCCCCCTCATGATTGTGTGATTCATGTTTTATTGGAATCGATGGTGTTTCAAGAACGAGTGATGCACGGTGAACCCACCGAAGCACGATTGAAACAAATTTTAGAGATTGGACAACACTATTTACCCCGGGCCATGCATTGGACGGACGAAAATAGTAAACGTTGGCAAAGGATGTATGACGTGATCCAGAGTGGGTTTCCCAAACCCTCTGTCGGAAGCGAATAAAGTTTAAAAGATTTGTCAGAAAAAAAATTTTTTTTTTTAGAAAGATTGGAGAGTGTTTAAAAAAGGTTGAGCCTTTCACTCGAGCTTTCATTTGGTTTGCTCTCTTGTCAACATTTCTTATTCTCTTCATGATGACCTCGTTCGATTCTCTCCTGGGTGAATTGGAAAAAAACATTCTCCCAGGTTTGCGAGACAACGTCTCACGCTGGTCGTCTTATAGACGACGCTTGCAACGTTTAGCGGGTATTGTGAAATTTCAACAACTCGCGACCCACTTTCCCATTCCCGTCCAGGTGGTCTTGAGCGAGCATGGATTCCATCTTTCCGATTGTGTCTATAGTGCAGATGCCTGCACGGAAGGACCCGACACTTGCCATTGTTTTAATGTCTTTGACGCCCCTGAACACTATTTTATCGTGAAACTCTTCAATCATGTCGTCGTACGGGACGGGTCTTTACACTCGCTCGAATGTTTGACACGAGCTCACTGTCAATGTTGGAGACAGGGCCCCGTGGATCCTACTCTTTCTGCCACCTTGAAAGGTGCCCCTGCTTGGCTTCCGGCTTCCCGGAGATGATGCCATCCATTTTGAAAGAACGGACATGACCCTCACAGGATCTTCCTCCTGTCTAGCCAATCCAAAAGCACTTCCTGCGCGTCGCTCTTCTCTCAAAAGCACGATTCGGACGCCTTTTTGCCTCATACGAGACAATGGAGTCTGACAAAGCCTTTCAAATCTACCTGGCCGAATACCACGAGGCCCATTTGGCCGAGTACATTACTTTTATGATGCAGTTTCGAGCCCAGTTACAGACTCTCACTCCGTCCGACGTCATTGCTCTTTCCCCCGTGGACCTGGGAGACCTTTTAAGGAAAGTGTTGCCCCATCCCGAGCCCATCGACGACCTGCCCACCTTCGAATGTCTCACCTCTTCTGAACCTTCCGAACTTTACAGTGATTACCTCGAACAGCAGGCGGCCCAAGGCAAGGGGGCCTTTCTGCAAGCTCTGTGGACGGTCTTGGCCCTTCCCAAATTGTATCGATTGGCGTACAAGGCCTGGAGGCGACATGGACCTCAACCGTTGGCCCCTTGGATTCTCTTGGCTCAAGCCGTCTTGGCTTTCTGTTTTGCACTCAAATGGCCCGAAAGCGTCTTCCAAATACCCGAGACGTGTTCCATCTGTCTGAGTCCGATGCATTGGCCAGAAAAGACACATTGTGGCCATGTATTTCACATGCGGTGTTTACTGCAACACCTGGAGATGAGGAATACCTGTCCTCTCTGCAGGGCGCCCAACCCCATACGAGCAGCCTCGTAGAGGAGGGGGACAGGGATTCCCCAGAAAAATGGGAGATGGATGACTGGAAAGGAGCATAGCTCGGGACCAGTCATTCATCTCCCATTTTTTTGGGCTACTCTCAGAGTCAAGGTTGGAAACGACCCGAAAAAAACTCTGACACAATTGTTAGAACATTGTGACAGACCAATAAAATGTGAAAGATGAAAAGCAAATCATGGTGACATTCCATATATTATACAAATTTAGGGTTTGGAACAGCCATGGGAGAATGTTTGCTGGAAAGGAGCATAGCTCGGGACCAGGAATCATTCTTCCATTGAGGGGGTTTGGAAACGACAAGAAAAAAAACCTCTGACACATTGATTCAGACTGTGGCTGGAACATTGTGTGTAAGATTCACAATGGAAGGTTGACACATTTTTTGAGACTGTGCCTGGAACATTGTGTAAGATTCACAATGGAAGGCTAATAAAATAAAATATCGCAAAAGCCAAAAAAAGAATGTGAGGCAAGTTTAAAATATCTTTCAGGAGCAAATAATACTGACAACCAAACTCTTGGCAGATTGAAGAGCTCAAAAAGTTTAAAACATTCTACCTCTCTAAAAAAATATAAAAAAATAAAAAATTTTTTTTTTTTTTTTTAGAGAAGCTTACATGATTTAGTTTCAAAGGTTTGCTAGGGAACTCGAAAGTTGAGAGATGGCTGAACGAGGTCGAACCAACCTTTTTACTCTATTGTTTTTCCAACGCCATGTATTGGAAGAGATTCTGTCCACTCTTTTTCTTTGCAACAAATTTTTCAATATTTTATTTTCAACTGACATGTTTTGTACTTTAGCGTTCAACTCATATTCTTTTGTTTTCAACTCATATTCTTTTGTTTTCCATTCATATTCTTTTGTTTTCCATTCATATTCTTTTATTTTCCATTCATATTCTTTTGTTTTCAACTCGTCAAGTTTCTTTTTCACCACGTCAAGTTTCTTTTTCAACACGTCTTTTTCCCTTTGAATCAAATCTCTTTCCCTTTCCATGAGGTCGTTTCTCGCTTTCATCTCGTTGAGCTTTGGGTCGTTTTTCGCTTGCATTTCATTCATCTTTGACCTTAATATCAGCTTGTGGTTCATGGCACATGCTTCTTTTGTTTTTTCATTCATCCTATTTTGTTGTTTACGAGACAACACATACACATCGTCTCTCATGCACTGAAAGCAACACTCGGCTCCCTCCTCGACATACACTATTTTATTATCGTATAGGTTCAAATGCAGAGGTGTGCCTTCCTCCGTTTCCTCGTAGCGCGGATACAAGGGAATCCCACAATTTAAACATTTCCAGCCCGTCACATGGATCGGTACCCCCCCCCTCTTACATTATACCATGGGTCGCGTACACGCTTGGCAGCCCAACTGGATACATTTTTATTTCCCACAGTAATTTTTCTATTCCCCCTGGAAAGAGGGTACAGAGAAACGCAATACTATACGGGTGCAAGGGTCGATTGATGTGAAAATGAGACGCATGTTGCTTAAATTGTCAGGACCCTTGTCACACGAGGGTCCACTCACGTAGACGATGGTTCGCACCACACGCCAAGATGGCAACGTCGTGAGATGGCTCGCCTCCAATGTTCCAACAACACTCCTATTGGAATGATTCTCTGTCTTTTCTCGACATACCAACGTTGTAATGCCTACACTTCATAGGTCGCTGCTTTCCCCCAGCTTGACTTGTCTCATTTTCATTTACCCTCTTTGACCTACCTCCATTACATGGGTCATTGCCCAGCGTGACAAGTCTCCATTTCATTTGTCCCCTCCATTTTCATCCAGGATGAAACTATTTTTGTTCTCGCGCCCCATATTTTTTTCAGAGGAATTTGAAAAAATTTTTCAATCAACACACCCTAAGGGACACGATTCTGGCCCCCTTTCCAAAAAGGTCGTTTTCCATTTTCAATCATTTTTGGAAAGGGTCACGGTGCTCGACTATTTTTTCGACCGACTGTACCACAAGATTCTGATCCAGTTTATTTCCTCTGATAAACTCTTATTAATCTAAGACAATTATTTTAGCTCTTGACTTTCTTTTTAAACTTAAGTTAATTTTGTTTGTTGAGTTTCTTTAAAAAAATCATGCAATGTATGTTCTTTTATTAAAATTTCTTTTAACTCCATGAAAAGAAATAACTAATTATATAATTAATGACATGTGTTTTTTTATCGTCTCTTTGCCCATAAAACCATACGAATATACTTTACATAGTGTCCTTACATTTAGGCAATAATTTATATATTAAACCAACAATAAAAATTATTGGTGCAGATGTGCAGGAAGGTTTCTTATAATTTTGTAGAATGGGTCCTTATACCTAGGAGACAACAATATTACTTTTACCGTGTACCAATAACATCAAGGTAACATTCCTTTCTATCAATATTATTCTGTCAATTGTCGGCTTCATAATTTTTTTTCCTGAAGCAATGTGTCGTCGTACATTTTAGTGTATATGTCGTACATTTTAGTTTTATGCCGAAGCCTTTAAGTGCTTTTATTATACACCTCAACTTCTGTTGTGTTTACAAATTTACGAAGATAAAGCTGTCAGACGTTTGATGAAACAAACACATTTTTTTAAAAATAAAAATAAATTTGATTTTTTAAATTTTATGTACTTTTTTATGTGATTATACAAAAATCTGTGCAAATGAAAATGAAGGGTAGAATGTTTATTCGGAGCCATAAAATTCAAGAAGGGCTTTAGTTTTGCTTTAAAAGTTCATTTCCCATAATAGTTTTTGGTTCTTTTATACTTTTGCTATTTTTATACTTTATAAAAATTAAAATAATAAGGTTTTTGTGTTCTCTCTAATGCTTTTTTTCTTCTGGTAAAATATATAATTGCATAAATTCTTGAATAATTTCTAATTGAAGTAGTACTTTAAACACATATTCATCACCGATGGAATTACTTGTGAATATGTTTTAAATTCAACGCTATTTATAGCTTTTTTAATTTAGTACATTTTAGTTATAAAAAGAAATTCCAAAAATTTTATTTTTGATTCCTGAAAATTGCAAGTTTAATATTTTAAAATGTAGGGAAGTATGTTTATTCATTATCCTCAAAGTTAATTTAAAACTTTTTTAATTTTGTGCAAAATGTAGTACGCAGATATGGTTAGTAATGCCTGATTTATTAAGATAAAGTTAAATTGATATTAACTAAGTTCCCTGTTTTGTGAATCTAGAATTTTATATGATGGAATTATAATTTTTGAGAAATATAAAACTGTATTTTGTTGCTAGAATTTTGAGTTATTTTGCTTTAATAATATCTTGAAGTGTTTTTTTTTTTTTAGAAAAAATAGCAAAAAGATTTTTGATAGTTATTATTATTTATGCAGACTAACTATTGCTCATTAAAGAGTGATAAATATTTGCTAAAAATCTTGACTATATAGTTGTGTCATAGAACTTTATTTTTTTGAGGGGGGGGGGCTATTTATATTTTATATGTTTCCTTATTTACTCTTTCAAAGATTTTTTTTCTTGTTTCTTTAACTAAATGGTAGCATTTTTAAAAAAAATTTTACGAAAGATATTTTTTGTTTATTTCATTAATCAGAATATATCATATGTTATTTTGCATAATTTTCACATTTAAAGTTTTACATGTTTTCCTCCCATTTTACATCTTTTTATTGTAATATTTGCCATTATTTTCTTTTCTGTATGTCACTAAAAAGCAGTCATATGGTAATGTTACTGGAAGTAATATGGAATTTTATAAATAAATAAAGGATAGAATTGCAAGAGTAAATGTGAAGTTTGTGGATGTTAGTGATTATTGATAAGGGTAAATGCTTATGTTTTGAGACAAAATTTGTTCTCAAATTTTATTTAACAAATATGTGAATGATATGTAAATGTAAAAGAAATTTTAACACTTAGAAAGATTTTTACAAATGATATGAAATTGTTTAACAACTTTATCAGCATCTTTTTTAATGAAATATATATACTTCTTGTATATCTATATGTGATGTGTAAAATTTCTTTTTATATGCTTCCAATTATTTTTTGTTGTATACAAATGTAAATGTATTTACAGAGGTTTAAATTAATAACATTTGTTTCTTGATAGGTTTGAGGCTACATGCCTTCAGCATAGGATCTCGACATTCTATCCATTCAAATAGCTCTCACTCTTCTACTTCTGCTTCAAATCGTAAAGAATTTGTATGTGGAAAAAATACACCTCCTACATATGCTTGCATTATTTGTAATAAAAGTTTTGCTCAGAAAGGAAATATGAAAATACACATGAGAAAACATACTGGAGAGCGACCTTTTGAATGTCCTATCTGTGGTAAAGGATTTGCACATAAATCTAACATGAAAATTCATGTTTTGGTTCATCAAAAATAGTTTAGTTATGAATCTGTTGTTTTACATAATTTAATCATAGCTATAGATTGAATATTGTTAGCATTTTTGAAAAAGTCATACTTAATCCATTAGTGTTTGTTATCATACATATTAGCACGGCTTAAGTGTACCATTCAAAAGTAGATTTTGTTTTTAGAATAGAAATGAAAATGTATGTCAAGAAATAAAAAAATGTAAATATTTTTTTTAACTTAATGCTTGTATGTATGTTCTAGTAACAATTTAGAATTGTTATTAACACTAAAAGAAAGGGTACTGATGTATTCTACTGTCAACCCCAATTTTCAAAAATCAAACCATTACCAAATGCTGTCATCATTTTCACATTTGTGTAAAAACAAGTTACTGTACATGTTCCTTCTGTATTAACCTGTCATTAAATAAGTTGGTTGAAGGTTTATAAGAATTAATTATCATATTTTTAAGAAAATGCATGCACAGGAAATGAATAAGATATCCAATAATGACATTGTTCATACAGTCAAAATGTTGTAAATGCATTAAAAATTGGAACAAACAAGTATTCTTCTTTATGTAGACAATGCCTCATTAAATATGAATCTAATTGTTGCCATGCAGTTCTATGATGCTCTTGTTTTGCCTTTTTTCAAGCCTCGTAGTCTTTTGGGTATTTACACATTAAACCATATTTTTTTAAAATGCTCTGCAGCATTTGCTTCTGTGGAAAATAGATCGCAAATTTTAAACAGTTTTTTTTACAAAGAAAAAAAAAAAAAAGAGAAGAATAATATCACAATTTAGAATTTTATTTTATTGTTTTTGAGAATGCATGAATAGTATTATTATGTTTGAATATGCTATCTAGGTTTTACACTATTAGTTGCATATATTAGCATTTGGCAACAGTTTTTGGTTTGGCAAAATTATCTGGCAGTGTATTACGTAAGTTCTAATAAAAGTTTCTTTTAAAGAAATCAACATTACACAAAATAATTTGTTTGCAATTTTAATAAAATTGCAAATAAATTTTCTTTAATGCATGGAATCTAAATGTCATAATAAGAAAAATAAATATTAAATATAGACATAAGGAAATATTATTGAATTCATTATTAAACAAATATGCATTATAAGCAAAAAAATACTTTAGAAGCATTCAGGGTAGAATAATTTTAGGATGATAACTCTCTTATAACCTAGTTTTCAGGTTGTGGGTAGTATAAGAAAGCTTTTGTATCTTATTGAAATTGCAAGTTTTAAGAACATTAGTATAGATTCAAAAAGTAAGCACTATTTTTTTTCTAGAACCATGTTTTTTAAATACCTTACTAAATTTCTATGTTTCGACAAGATTATATTTTTTAACTTAATTGTCTGATTTAATTGTATCAAATCAGACAATAATCATCTTTCGTCTAAAATAACAATTGGGAATTTGACAAATGATTCAATGCTAAGATATCAAGGAAAATTATATTAAATATAATTTTTTGTCATTTTAATTTTTAAAATCTTATTAAAGAGCTTAAAATTTTTCTTCAATTCTTTTTATAAATTAACTGAATTATTTTAGCTAGTGTAAATATATTTTTTAGATGGAAAAGGATGCATGTAAAACTAGGAATAATAGATGTAAAGCATTTTTTAGTGTAACTGAGAATAGTATTTTAATTTTTTTTAAAATACAGAATATCAAAATTTGATACATTAATAATTCAAGCTTTTATAGAACATTTTATCTCTAATTTTCATTCTAATTAAACAGAATAAAACAATTTTTGATATCAACTACGTTTCTTAAATTCTTATTTATTGCATATTTTTTAAAAGACTTTTAGCTTAAAAAAGCTGTTTTTTCCTTACATTGTTTTGATATAAAAGAGGGGATTATCTGAATGAAAGTAATTTTTATATTTTAAAATGAATGTAACTGATAAACATTAAATTTTACAAACTTTTTTGTAATTTTTATTGCAAATATTTCCTTAAGAAGGATTAACACTTAAGGACAATAAACATTGGGCCCATAATATCCATTTGGTATGAAATATAGCACATATACATGTGTATATCAGTTGCTAAGTATTGGTGTAAAAGAATTCAAAACAAATTTTATTAATTTATAAATATCACCAGCTAATTCTTGGCATTGTTTTCAATGATTGATAACTTGATTCTTATTTAGTATTTGCTTATTAAGTAAGTATTTAATATTAGACTTTTTGAATGTTTAGATTGCAAATTATTCCTTTTTCTTTTAAATGCTGATTTATAATTATATATATGGATACCATATCATGTATTCTTTAATAAATCAAAAAAAAATTAAAGATTCTGTTTTAATGTGTGCGTGTTTCTTTATCGGAATTGATTACTGAATATTATAATGGCATTAGAATTCTTAGAATTTTTTAGATTATTTTTTGTTCCTTAAATATAGGTTTAAAAAATCCCTAAAATTAAAAAAGATATTTATGGAGAGAATTTTTTCATGTGTAGCTAACTATAATATTTTACATGAATGATTCCTGGAGATCATCTGGAAGGAGAAACTAAAGTTTTTATCAATCTCATATGTATTATGTATATATGTCAGGTCTGTTTATGTTTGATTATTTTGTGTTAATTAATTGTTAAGGTTAAATATTTTAGCAATGTTTTTGTTTCAATAGCTTTTGTTTGGTTATGTGTATTATTTTTCAATCATATAATCTATTCAGTTATTTATTAGGAATATGGAAATTTCTGAAGATGAAATAATCATCAAATTGTAGTAGTAATTTTTAAGTAATATAAACATTTATATATATATATACATTGAATCTGTTAAATAAATCATGTTAATTATTACAGAAATGAAATGTCTTGTTACTAGTACTTCATTTTAACTATTACTTAATTTTAGCTGTAACTGAATTTCTCTTCGAAATTAATTTGTATAATTTTGTGTGAATCTCTTTAACATTTGAGACTATTAAGGAGTATAATTTTATTCTCAAACTATTTTCTTCTTTATCAAACATAATTAAAATTTAATAATTATATGATTTTACGTTGTTATTTACATTGTTTCCTGTTTTAAAAGGCAATATTTGTTATGATTGAAAAAGCAATACATTACTTAAATATTGTTTTATTAAAATGAAAAGAAAGACTATATGCAGTTTTTGTATTATTTCCTTTTTTTTGTAGTATTTCTTTTTCAAAAAACTTAAAATAGGGTAATAGGCTTAAATGGATCGCAAGCAATTTTATAATAATAGGGTAAACAATGCATTCTTTTCAATTAAAAAAATATTTGTAATTATATCAATATAAATGTAAAGGCTGGTATTTAAATGCATGTTTTTATTAAATTTAAGTATTTATATTCCTTATATAAACTAATGATTTTAATATTTGTTGCTTTTTTAAAACATTTCTGTATATTACAGAATTAAGATATTTCAAAATAAATCACCTAAAAAGTAAAGTTTTTCAATTGTCTATTTATGCATTAAAAATGTTTCATTTAATGTTTATTCTTATTCAAAATGACAACAGTAAAGAATAATTGAAGGGTGTATACCAAATAAAAATATGAACCCTTTTTTTGATTTATTAAGCATATGTTTAAGAAAAGATAAATCCTTATTTCCAATCATGTTCAATAAACTTTGTGCTTTTTTAACATAAAATGAATATTCTTCTTTCTATGAAAGGTAGAAATATTTTGTCAAAACTAAATAAATCTGCATGTATAGATTGAAATAAAATTTATCAGTGGTTTTTTTTTTACTGATATATATCACCTGCAATGACCATTTACGGGGGAATATGCACATATTTTAGATGTTTCATTACTTTCTAGATAAGAGAGTTAATAATTGACATGTATACATTTACGAAATCTTTTAATTACATTTTAAATACATTAAGAAATCTTGAAAGTTTTTTGAATGCATATTCATGTTTAGAATTTTCATTAGTTGAAAGAATTTAAGAAAACAAAGCAAATGTTGTGAACTTCCAACTGTATCGGTTTACAGAAGCAAAAAATAAATAAATAAATGAATGTAGTTTTAATTTTTCTCGATTTCATGTTATATTGCTTTTTTACCATTTAAAAATTTGTACTTATGCACATTTCTGGTGTAGAATGAAACATTATAGATTTTTAAAATCTATTTTTGTAGTTACATTAAAATAGAATGATTGAAGTAATAAAATGTGGATGGTTATTTCTCATTGTATATTCTGAATTTATTGTGTGAGTACCAATTTTGATTTCATTAACTTGTGAATTGAATGATTTCAGTCTATTTTTTTTTAAAAAGTGGCTTTTCATTATTTTACTCATGTGTATTTTATTTATTTGCAGATGACTTTTTTATTTAACAATTAACTTCTATCTGAATCTTATTTTTTAAAGTGAAATTTGAATTTATTATATTTTTCAAATTGTTTTGTAAAATGAAATTCTTGATTACTATTCTAAATCCATTATATGTTTTAAAATGAAAAAAAGTTGTAATGTAATTATTGATTTTATATTGAGTATATTTTGTAAGAATTTTTTAAAAATATATATAACAAGCTGTAAATGAATATACTTGAATAAATAGTAAATTCATTTGAATGCAATTTTTATATAAGGTAAATGTCACATATAAAAATCATTATCAAATATATTACATTTCCATTATTCATACAAATTTTAAAGAATTCAGATTTTAATCTTATGTGTTGTTTGCATTATTAGTATGAAATATTTTTGTTTTGAATTAGAAATAAAGATAAGTGAAATATATTTGTATGTGTGTTGTAATCAGTTTTGTTTTCTTTCTTAAAACATTTTTCAATTTTGAATGAAAAATATTGAGATATTTTATGTGTCTTGTCATTATATGATGAAATAAAATATGTAAATTTGTATGCAATGTATTTTAATTAAATTTGTTTGGAAGTTTTGTATTGCAGCATAAATATTTGCAAATTATAATATTTAAAACTTTTACTGCAATAACTAAAATTTTTCTTTGTAAGAACTTTAATATTTGTAACATATATATATATGACTACACATTGTATTATTTCTATAAGTTTACATAGAGTATTTCTTATAACATATCAATTTAGAAGTAATCTATAAATTTATTTTAATATATTTTGTAGCTATGTTTAGAATGCTTATGTTATATATTTTTTTTACTTTAAACATTTGTTAAATGTTTCTTTTCCTTAAAGTAGCTACTTATAATTGTTGAAAATATAATCTAGTTTTTTTTATTTGCCATGTTATTTTGTGTTTCTTTTAAATTTATGGCATATAATATATATTTCTTTTTTAAAAAAATGAAAATATTAGATGCAAAATTGATTTTAAAAAGTAATTTTTCTTCCATATTGAGCATACCAATGTTAGATATAATAAATTGATAAATATAAAACAGAGTTATTGTAAGTATATTTTCAGTAACACAATGAAGGGACCTTTGCCCATATGTTTAAAAGAAGCAGATTATAATAAGCTGACACATTTATGTATAAATGATTATTTAACTTTTAATGTTTTATTTCTCTTCTCTTTAGGTGTAGAGATTCTGACAGAGTTGTATGATCTTCGAAGAGATGGTTACTTTTGCAGAATTTGTTCCTTTGCTAGACCTTCGTTATCTTCTCTCAAAAAGCACTTGCTAACTCATAACATAGGTCGTCCATATAGTTGCAAAGTATGTAATAAAAGCTTTACCCTCAAAGGCAATTTAAAAACTCATATCAGGATGCATACTGGTGAGAGACCTTTTGAATGTAGCGTGTGCAAAAAACGGTTCACTCGCAAGTATAGTATGAAAGTTCATTTTATGATCCATAACCGGTGATTCATCATCACCCATTTTTTAAAATTGAAATGAAGAATATTGAGATGGAAATGTACTAAAGGGGAAGTTCACTTTATGATCTGTAACAAATGATTTATCACAAGTAACTTTTTAAAAATCAAAATGAAGGAAAATAGGAAAGGGATTTTTTTTAGTTGAGAGAAAAGCTCAAAAATAAAAATAATGTTCTTAGGGAAATAAAATTTTATACATAGTTTATATGCAAAATGACAATTTTCTTTGTGTGTGTATTTATATGTTATGTAATGAATTTAAAAATGTTGTTGAATATATTTTATAGCAAAGTTTATTATTGAGGTTTTGTATTTTATTTTTTAAATAAAACATTTTAAAATAGTTGTCATTGCAGTGTTTATATCAGTATGGTATTTTGGTATCTGTTTGTGATATATTTTAGTGCTCTACATGTGAAGAAATTAGTTGAAAACTTAAACATAAGATTAATGCTAAAGAAAAAAAAAAAGTTTGCATTGTTTTACTAAATAGCAATAAAATGTACATTAAGTCAAACAAATTTGAAGGAGCCAATAAAATTTCACATAAAAAATTTTTTCAATGCATATACATATTGGAATATTTCTTTAATGCTAAATAACACTTTTTTATTGAATTTTTTTGCATAGTGTTTTTGGCATCAATTTTTTATCAATTGTATAAACACAGAGTAATGTAGTGAGATTTTTACAGTTATATGCCTTTCTTTAGATGATTATTTTTATAGATACATTATTTATTTTATGAGCTGTTGTTATTTCACATGGTAGAATAAATTGTGGTATTCAGTACTTGAAAAATCAAGTAGTAGTTGATTTTATACAAAATCCCATTAATTTTGTCACTTTTTAACATGCTTTTATAAGTTTCACTTGTATGTAACAGAATGTTTGAACTTGATTTTTACCCACTTTAAAAGATCAGATTAGTTCGACATTTTGCACAATTTCATAATTTTGTTACATTGTCCTCATCAGGAATAACAATTAATAGATTTGGCGACGATTCCATATATTATTTCCAGATTTGGCAACTTATTGCATGTACCATTTTCAGATTTGGCAACTTATTGCATATATCATTTGCAGATTTGGCAACTTATTGCATATATCATTTGCAGATTTGGCAACTAAAAGATTAAGGTGTAACCCTAAAATTGTGGTTAATAGAAATAAAACAAACAAAAAAAGTTTTCTTTATGTGAGAAAGGGGAGAGGGTAGGTGTGTCGCAATTGCTTACCATAATGTAAACATTTTTCTGAAAATGGAAAAAAAAAAAAGACTCATGAATGTGAAAAAAATATTATGTTCTAACTGTTAAATATTTTTTGTTTTTATAAAGCAATACGTTTAGAAGTGATTGACGCTTAATATTACAATGTTTTTATTAACTCGCTTTCCTGTATGTCTGTTCGGGTGGAATTTTGTACTTGATTTTAAACTGACTTGAAATTTGGACCATAGCTCATAAGTGGACGAAAATACATGAAAATGTGAAAAAAAGAAGGGAAAAAAAATACGAAAAGGAGGAATTTTATACTTTTTAGTCCATTATAAAAAGATGGTCCATTAAACTTTTTTTAATAATTCGAAATTTTTCTTCTTACACACTTTTATTAGTTTGACCTGTATGTATAGAGATGGAATATTTGAAATATAACGATACAGGACTCATCCAAGCCTATATCGTTAATGAAAACGAGCCCTGTAAATGAAGAGAATAAATGCCCTTCAGACCCACTAATTAATATCCATTGAAGAGCAAGACTAATTACAGCAGCCACATAATACCGGTTCCAAATATCAATCTCAAGGATAAATTCAATAGTGAATAAATGATAGTTTAAAAATCTAAAAAAAAAAACATGCTCTTATTGTAAATTGAACTAAAAAATGAAAAATAAATTATAGTTTAAAAAAAAAACTAAAAAACACGCTTTTATACTGAATTGAACTAAAAAGTAGAAAAAAAAAAAATTCTTAATATAAGAATAAAAAGATTAACGAGAAAATTAAAAGTGTCGTATTAAAAGCGTGGGGTGCTTTGTACTACATTTTTACACTAACTCAGCATTTCAGAATAGAAGTAAGAAATTATAACAATTGATACAGAGCACTCCACAATTTTACCACAACATCAATTTTCTCGTTAATCATTTTATTCTTATATTAAGAATCATTTTTTTAAAACTTTTTAGTTCGATTCAGTATAAAAGCATGTTTTTTAGTTTTTTTTAAAACTAATGTATTAACATTTCCTTTTAATGATATAATTTAATCTTTTAAATTCCATGATTTTATTATACAGTATTTTTTTACATAAAAGTTGCACAACCTTTGTATCTTTTTACTGTGTGTGTATGCCATTGCACATAGTCATCAAGAATATAGCATCAGATAGATAAAGATGGTCTAAGCTGACTGAGACAGCCATGGCTAGTAACCAGCTTGTAGTGTTGGAAAGAAGTATGTCACTGCTTTGTGGAATAGTTTTCATTATTACTGTTTCATATCATGCTAACATTAAAAATCTTATAAAATATTTATAATAATAAAAAAAAAATTACATTATTTTATGTATGTAAAAGCTAAATATCTTTTATTTATTAATGAAAAAATTGCTGGTAAGGTTGTGAATTAAGAGATTTCAGAAACATTGAATGTAAAAAAACAATTTTTTCAAGATATTTTTGAAAGCTGATTTCAAATTGTTAGAAAATATTAGAAAAACAGAATAGAAACAAACACAACTTATAAGGAAATTTTTTTTTTTTTTTTAAAAATGAATTAAATGTTGTATTAAAAGAAATAATTCACAATATTATTTATCAGTTAATAATTTTGAACACCAAACAAAGCTGTTAAACCTCTGAGTGGTATATATTATATTGGTGAGAAGCTGTTTCTAAGGTAGTATATATGTTTTGTTTTTAGCTTTAGAAGAAATGATTGCCCAGCTGATGGAACTGTACAGTAGGCACAGAAATGTGAAGGGAGGCAGAAGATCAGCCCCATCTCCTCTAAGGTTAACTGCCAGGCACTTCCCATCACTGGTGCCCTCCACTGGTAAAAAAAAAGCTGCCCAAAGAAAGTGTTTTGTATGCCAGCATACAACTCAAAAAACCCAGAAAAGGTCAGAAACCAGGTACATGTGCAAGGAATGTGACAAAGGTCTCTGTGTTTATCCATGTTTTGAAATTTACCATTCAGTGTTAAATTTTTAAAATTATTTTGCTGGTCCTGTCTAAAAATATGATGTACTAATTGAAATAAATGGCTGTTTGTAGAGCTTATTCGCTTGTCCTGAATAAAAGAAAAGGAGGGGGAATTGGGGTGAGGGGGTTGAAAAAAAATTTACTACAGTAGGTCATCAATTAGGAAATTAACCTACTACTCAATGGGTTAATGATCAATCCTAGATTTTGAATTAGCTTTGTAAATGATTATTTGAAATATAAAAGATGCACACAGTTTTATTTTTAATAAAAAATTTAAGTTTTTTGACTAGTGAAAATTTTACTGGCATGATCAAAATATTAATTTAGAAAGCCACAATGATTTTTCTTTTCATGAAACTGATCCTCTTAAATTTTAATGAATCTTTGATAAAATAAACAAAAATAATCTGTTGTATAATAACATCTCTAATAAGGTTTTTAATAATGTAACTAATTATTTCTTGTAATATGCTAATTTCATCCGTCTTAATATAAATTTATGTTAACGTGTATTATTTTCTAAAATATTTTTTCAATTAACACTGTAATTCAAAGGCAATTTTTATCTTTCACTTACATGGAAAACATTTTAGTCAATGCATTTCAATAACAGTTTACTATATTTGCAAACTGCACATATAAGGAATATTGCTGAAGTATGGAGTACATAACTTTAAATAAAGTAAAATGATTCTAGTAACAATAGTTAAATCCAAAACTTTAAAAAAAAGTTATTATAGCTAGCTTTGCTATGTATCAAATTGTTAAGAATTTTAAAGTGATTAGTTGATGTTTTAATTTTTTATGTTAATATTTTTCTCTCTATATTATAATGTAATAAATAAGAACTAAGCATATATTGTTTTACATTACATTCTAAGACTTTTAAGAGAATATTTAAATCGAATGCATGCTTATGAATATAGTACTGACTTAAATTACTATGTTTCAGATGTATTATGCGGAATAGAATACACATTTTTTAAAAATTTGATACATTAACATTTCAAATTTGTGCATACATCCTTATTTTCAAATATAAATTTGTTAAATTATTTTTGTCATTTTATACTTCTTGTTTTGATATTTTTTAGTTATAATTTTTAAGGTCATATAGTAATTTTTCATACATGAATTTTTCTATCTCAATTTTAAAAAGTATATGTTTTGAATATGTAATTGGAAGATAATAATTTTCTGACCTGTATGCTGATAATTTCAGATCTTTGTGTGTGCTTAGATCTAATAC
This sequence comes from Trichonephila clavata, assembly GCA_019973975.1. Taxonomy (NCBI): domain Eukaryota; kingdom Metazoa; phylum Arthropoda; class Arachnida; order Araneae; family Nephilidae; genus Trichonephila; species Trichonephila clavata. The sequence goes on from BMAO01029337.1 coordinate 26,785, forward strand.
CAGTGTAAGAAGAAAATGATTTATTGCAAACTTATGATTATCAGTTAATGAAAATGTTTAAATTTCTGAAGATTTTTTTTGTCAGCTTTGCTAATTTTTGTGATTTAGCACATAATCCAAGTAATGTTTGTAAATATTTTTTATTTTTAACATCAGGAGACTAGATTTTCATAATTCATTTTTATTTAAAAATCTGAATTAATAGATTAAAATCTTTTATTACTGAAATATAATTAATAATATTATGGCAATATATCATTGCAGTGGTTTTTTCCCTTTTAATTTAATACATTAATACTTTCTTAAATGATTTTAATAATAAATTTATTTTAACACTTTTCTTATTTCCACTCATGTCAATCATTTTGGATATGAGGAATTATAATAAATAAAGGAAGAAACTGTATGATTTCATATATTTGTGCTCTTGTGAAGAACCAACACAAATCAAAACATTCAATTAGAAGGAAAAGGAATGATAAAAATGCTTTGGAAGCATTTTATGATAAAAATTAAATAATTACATTAAAAAACTTTTTTAACTTTAATAAAGTTACCAGTAACAAAATATTTGTAGTGATTAATGTATGAATTTTAATTATTTTAGTTATAATTTTAAATATGTATGATTATTTAAAATATTTTGAAAACATTTTGTTAGAAATTCATTGTGCAATGAGCATTATGCATATCAATTCAAATAATTGAATTGGTATATACTATACCTATATATATATAAACATACTATTAAACAGAATTTTATATGAATATTATAAATATTTAAATGTAATTATTATTAAAAAAATTTTTTTTTATTCTTATTTACCACATATTCTAATTTTCCAACTAGTTATACAAAATAATAAGTCATCATGCTATTAGATTTCAAAATCAAAACAGTAAATTCGTTAAAAATTAAACATATCCAATTTGTTATGCTCAAATAAAATAATTTGATATGTTAATGGTGCAATTAACACATTTTAAAAAGAGAGTAAAATATTCTTTTTATACTTAAAATGTTACAGTAAAAAAATATTGATATCTCAAGAATGTCTTTTGCTTTGAAGACAATTTCAAAATTAAAAAGGAAGTAGTATAATGCAATACATCACAAAGTAAAAAAGTAGTGTAATGTATTACTACAATAACATCATGGAAGTCACAAATGCAATAAAATGGGATATACTTTGAAATTATTAGGACAGTGGTGTGTGTTCTGAAATGATAACTTTAAATATAATTGGATAATGGACACAAATCCTAAAAGAAGTTTGTTATTGGAACTTAATTACATGCTCAAAAGTAATATGTGCTGGAACCTATTACATAAAAATAACAGTTCAGTACACTTTTAATTTATTTGTAGCTATTTTCTATTCAATTATGAAAACTTAGATTAATAGACAAATTCTACCATGTAACTTTTTTTCATAAAGTCAAGCAAATAAATAAGTTTAAGTAACATATTAAACTGACAAATTTAAAAAAACACTTTTCTGTTATACATCCTTGTTCTGTTTTGTATTACTCTATACTATTGTATTATAGTAAAACTAAATTCTTTATCACCATATATTTTATATGAGACATATTATGAAACAAAAGAGTTATTTTACCAAACTGATTTAATTTGCATTTCCATGTAGTAGAATTAAATATCTGCCAACATAGGAAAAGTTGACCAAAACTTGTTTAAAGTATATTTAATTTATGTTATGCATTTTCTTGGAAAAGAAAATGGTAGATAATTCAAATTAAAATAGACATGAATTAAAAAGAGTTTCTTTTATTGTTTCATTAAGATTGTATTTTTATTTATCATATCTGGAGAAATATGTTTTACAGTAACACTTCAGTCTTTTACAATGACTGGAAACTGATTTTTTTTTTCTGAATAATGATGAGGGTGTAACCCCAACTATAAATCATTGTATTTCCCCCAAATTTCCACAATTTATTATTTTAAGACTTTGAAACACTTATATGCCTAGAAAATTGCAGTTGTGGCCTCAAAATAATGCAAGCATTCATTTCTTATTTAATAAAATATTTAAATCATGTTGGAAATTTACCTAAACAAATAATGTAAAATTATTGAAACTTTTTGATTGCTTTTTTCAGTAATTTGAGTTTATGAAAATCACTATTAAAGATTAACTAGCATCTACAATTATTGGTCGACTTGTTAAGAAATTGTACTCATTTTACTAGGTTTTCCCAATATATAATATTATGCTAGTAGCCTGAGATAAGATGAATACATGAGTGATTAATATATTAACATTTATATAGTGCAGTTTAACTTTAAACTGTAGTTGTTGTCAAAAAGGATGAAATCTGCATGATATTTTTAACAAGGTCAGGGATTCCCCCCCCCCTTTTTTTTACTCCTTTTCCATAGTAATATTTTTTGCGAAAATAGATTTTTACTTCATATCATGTTTTAAGTCAACAACAGTACCGTTATTGATTTTCAGATATGACTCGATTTTGTTTCATTTTGCAACCATTTCTAGTTTGAAAACCATGCTTTGGCACCATCTTGGCAAAATTTTAAGTTCATCGCCGAGTGAGAGTGTTCTCGCACTAAAAAAAGCTGCATAAGGGTAATTGGCAACAGACCTCATAATTTTGAACCATGGTCTAGTGTAGTGATTCCTAAAGTAGTCTATATAGACCCCCAGGGGTCTATGACGATCTGCAAGGGATCCACGACAGCCAAAAAATAATTTGGGGGTCCATGAGGTGTAAATGGGGGTCTACGATAGTGGCTCTCATCAAACCAGATCATGACTAATATTAAAAGGAAATTAATCGAGTGGAAACTAGACTTACCTATTTAACAGATTTATTTACTAAATTTAATGAGGTTTAATTGCAGTTACAAGGCGACAGCATAAATTTTATGAAAACAAACTCCATTTCAGCATTTCTTGCCAGAATTAAGCTAAAGGAGCATAATGTTGAACGTCGCCAACATTTAAATGCCCTTTTTTTATATTTTAAAACTAGGTTTGAGAATGTTTTGACTATCGTAGCACCACAGTAGACAATGAATTTTTCTGGTCACTTTGAAAAAAATGTCAGATTATAAGAATTAAGCTCTAGGAATATGCACTAATGAAGATCTTAAAGTAAAGTTTACAAACGATGTCAACAATTTTAGCTTTAAATATATATATCTGTTATTTATTCCATATTATGGAATATCTTGAGAAAGTTTTTAATTGTTTTTCCGACTGGAAGGAGTTTCAGTGCGCTTGCCAATCTCCAAAACAAAACAAAAAATACTGGACACTATTAACCGAGGAGATATATTTAGTGTTAAAACCTGGTAAGATTAATCCCAAATGTTGAAAATTTATTATTGCATCCCCAGATTCCTCACTCCCTCTAAAACTTTAATTTAATTAACTAACTAATTAAATTAACTAACATGTATTTTCTTAAGTTTTAAACTCTTCTATACTTCACTGCAGTTAAAATTTTTAATCTTTTAAGGTATCCGACTACGTTCGGAGACCTATTTTTTTATTTTTCTAAAATTCACTAAAATATTTACATTTTTAATTTCATTTTTGCACTATGATAAAAAACACAGTTATAAATAATATACATACATTAAAATTTACAAAAATTTAAAATTTTAATTAATTTTTTTAATTTTTTCAAAGGCTCTATTTTTAAAAATAATTTATATTTTACAAAAAAAATTGCTGCAGCACATTTTTCAAACACATTTCTAGAGGTTGTACTACAAGTTTTAAATTATTTTCTTTTAATCAAAAGTTATAGCTAATCGAAGCTACAACCTATGAATTTCATTCAAATTTTCGATACTTTTATAAGGAAATCCAACTATAAAATCACTAAAAATTGTTCAATTTCTTAGCTGCTAGTCCAACCTCTAGATAATACTATTAATAACATTTGTGTAAAATTTCATACAAGTATCTCTATTGGCTCTTTAGATATCACATTTGAAATATCAAGAAATTTACAAAAAAACAGTTTTGAGAAAAATGCATTTAAACTTTATAAATGTAATTTCAAAACAAAATATCACAAGTATATTACTAAAACTCTAATGATTTATATTTAACACCTCCACTCCTTGCTATTTTATTAAATTTTAACTTTCTTTGGGCCCTATATTTTTTTTCTGGCTGATTTTTAAAAAGGCAAAGAATGTTGTTTCGAGTCACTGTGCGAATGATGGCAAGAAATCTGTCATCACGCAGTGTATAATAATTTGCATTTATGCCAAAAGCTTTCAAACAAACAAATAAAAGCCTTGTTAAAAATAATGACAGCAATATGGGTACCCAAAGCAAATGTTTTCAGCTCAATAAAAGTTTCTTTCAGAACAATTTGCCGGAAAAACGCGTTAAATGATTTGTTTACATTTGTGTCACACCGTGGAGACAATTTTATAATAACTGCTTATCAAACAACTTTGTATACACAGGTTTAACAATATTTAAAAGTTTCATGGAAAGGCTTACACCTTTATTTATATATATTTTTTCGGTGGCTATTCTTCATTGATACTCACACCAGCTCTCAGCTCCATTTGGGCATGGTGCATACATGGGTATCTCTCTGATGGAGCCACCGAGAAAAAATGCCGCACTTAGCAGAGCTTTGACGTGATTGGTGTTACTGCCATAATAGTTTTGAATTTTATTAATCATAACACTGGAAAGTTTTTCTTTCCCACCGAGGTTTTTCTGGCTTTTTCTAAGTTTTCTTTGCCGAATACTCACTCTTTCTTAGAAGTATATTAGGCACTCATTTTATGACACTGTTGACATCAAATAGATCTTTAACTAAAATGTATCCTTGGGAATCACCATCACACACCATAGAAATCAACATTGTTTTAAGATCTCGTGGTATAAAATCACACAAAGATTTTGTACGCACAAACAGATTCCATGATTGAAGTAAATACCAGATGAATGCAGGAACACGCATGTTCGACTAGACATTTAGAATTCTACAAAACTTAGACATAATTTCCTAATCTGGAAGTTTCCCAGTGGCGATGGATAAAGTTTCTATAGAAACTTTTAGGGAAGAATGTCCATGTATCTGTCGTCAACGGATATTCCACATTCTCCAATTGACGCGTTGGAACATTTTGTAATGCTTTTTACAACCAACACAGCAGCATTCATGACATCTTTAGCCGTTGATGTAGCAGCAGCCAAGATATTTCTTTCACAAAGTCTATATGCTCTTTTTGCCATACGGCATAACATATTCAGCTTAGCACGTAACTTTTTCGCAGACAAATGTCATCTTCCAATAACTCACATTCCACAAATAAGTTGCAAATTAATTGAAGTTTGGTTTTTAAGCTTTTTAGTAGCTGAAAAATTGACAATAAAAGTACATTTGGAGCATTTTAAAGTCACATTAGAAGTCAGTCCAAACAAGTAATCTTCATGCAGGTACAGATTCTTCTCAAAACAATTGAAGAAACACAAATTGAGAAAAACATACTTCCCAAAATATTTAAATAAAATATTCCATAACCTCTTAATGTTCCATTAAAACATTCTTTGCACTGTGAAAAATTCTTCAGTGAATCCAGTTTTTGTTCATTACAAGTTTGAATATTTGCTACTTCCAATGTTTTTGTTACCAATCTACTGTTATCAGTCCACTGTTGCATTTTCAAGAAGTTATTTTTATAGTTTTATGAACCATTATAACTTGAATTTTTAAAAGCAGAATGTCTAGAAACCATCAACGATCAAAAATTGTACAATTAAATCGAAAAAAGTTAAGTTTTTAGAAGAAATTTAGGATCAAAATTCGTAAGGCACAAATCAAAACAAAAACATGTGAGGTCAGAAGAAACAAATGTTGCCAATCGCAAGATTCGAATTAAAAGATCGAAATTGTTGCCCATCAATTAAATAATTAAAAAAATTGTCAGAAATAGTTTTTAAAATTATAATGGGTTGAAACTGCAAAAATTATCGGTAAAAAGCATGTTAAACAGACAACTTCCGTTGATTTCACACTTCCGGTTTCGAATGACAGCTGTAAAAATATTTTAAACATCTGTAACTTTTTTTCTAATTATCGCACAGACAAAACAAAGACAGATTTAGAAAGCTAATTGCTTGAACTTTAAAATGGTAAAATAAAAAGGAAATGCGATTTTTGACCGAAAATGGCATTTTCAACGTAGTCGGATACCTTAAAGTAAATAACTCTATACCTGCTATCAAAAACACATTTAAGTTGATAAATTTGCTCAAATTTCATATTAGGTAAGTAGGGGGTCTACCCGAAACTGAAAAACCTGTCAAGGGGTCTATGAGGCTATAAAGTTTGGGAATCTATGGTCTAGTGGATGAGGGACGACACCTGAGCTGGTATACCCACTTTCCTAATTTTCACACCACACCGATGGCATAAGATAAGATATAAAGACTGATATTAAGATATGCAAAAGATATAAGATGTGATATTAAGAAATTTATTTAAGAAAAGAATATGTTTTAGAACAAAAATTATTTTGGATAAAATAATAACAGTAATTTAATTTTAACCTGCAGCAGTATGATTGACAAAAAAATAAATATCTGTATTCAATTAACATTTGAGTATTTAAGTAATAAAAAACAAAGTAAAAAAATGCCTTTTTTCCACTTATTTTTTAAAATGTAAATCTATACAGTTCTTGCTTTTTAAAAATATTTATGTTTGTTATAATGAGAACTAAACTGTTCAAAGCTATTTTTTAAAGGTATTTCAAATACCTAATGGATTAAATTTTTGGAAGCAAGATAGCTAGCATCTGTTGACTTTTATGCATCACTTATTTATTTATTTTATAGTTTTTTCATTATGTAACATGAATGTAAATTTGTTGTTCTTGAGGGAAAAAATCTCCAAAATTTTTTTGCATTAATAACCACTAAACCTTAAAAGTATAAAATTGTAAATATGCACTATGGAAAGAGAGTACTAGTTATGCATAAAATAATCCATTCATTGGTCTAAAATATACTTTTTAAAAATTTTTATGCCTGCAAACTAAAGGTTAAAAAAAGTTCAATTATTGAGAAATAAAAATTTATTGGATTTTTCCCTTACTTTTTAAAATAAAGAACTAATATAAAAATAAGTACAGTCACTAAATAAGGCACATTTTATTTCAAATACTGATGACTAGCTCCTTTAAGAAAGTTATTCTATCTTCTTCACATCCAAGTTACAAAGACTAAGTTTTTTAATTCTATGTCAAATGAAATGTAGTAAATGATGTAACGGCACAATTTTTCAACAACGATTATTTAAGATCCATTTAAATGAAAATAATAGATATTTACTTTTTCATTGATGTTAGCATTTTTTTCACTTTTCTCGAGCTGTATTTTATTGATTTTATAACACCTATAAGAAGAAAAAAAACATTCTATTATATTAATGGAATATTACTCAATTAAAAAAATGAAATATTTAATTTTAAAATCTCATTGAGGACTAAACAAATAATACTCAACTACTTCCTATCATTTGCAAAATTATACAAATGTTTAGATAATACTCATTTTTAATGTACACTGTGACGGGGGGAAAACCCCAACACCAAGAAAAAAATTACTGTAGAGTAAGGAAATTTGGGCAATGCAATTGTCCAGTTAACATGTTTAATTGATTAAAATTTCAAGATCACAGGTTAATTTAAGCTCAAGAAAATGCACTTCAAATGTGAAATGTTGTTACATTAATAGTTGGTGCAACCTCTAGAACAGTGATTCTCAACCTTTTTTTTTTGTTGCAGCACACTTTTAACGATTTCAAAATTTGGTGGCACACAAAGAAAAAGATAAGTTTAGATAATAATCAGTAAAATAGTTTATGATAATAATCTGGAATGTAATATAAAATAATATAATATGTGCTACAAAAACAGGGTGTTTATTAAGGGAATAATTACAAATGAATAATAAGAATTTTTTTAATGAGAAATTTGAGCTTGATGTTTTTTGATAATTTCATTTATATTTGGTCATAAAAATGGCAATGCAACTCTCATATCGTCTTCTACATTTAACAATCTCAATCTTTTTTGCGTTTTTATGTTGGTTAATACTGAAAATCCGAATTCACACAAATAAGATGTAGAAAATTGTAATAATATTTTTAAAGCTTTTTTGGCTATCATTGGATAATTGCATCTAATGTTAATCCAAAATGAATTGATTCTTCCGAATATTTTAAAATGAAATCTTGATTATTAGAAAGCGACATTAGTTCTTCCTCTTCATTCAAAGTTAATTCAAATACAGAAGTATTCATTATCACAAATGAATTACGAACCCAATCAAATTTTTCTATATCTAAATTTGGGAAATAATGAATAATTCTCTCCTCTAATGTTGTCAAATGGTCAATAACAGATTTAAGAATAGTTTCATTAAAATCTTTTGGGATTGACTCAAACTTTTCCAAATATCCTTCCTGAGCTTTATTCTTGCATAAAGTTATTTGTTTTTGGAATCCCACCAGTTTATCTGTTGAATTTAATATATTTTCTTTCGGCCCTTGCATACTTGAATTTATGTTATTAAAAATAACAAAAATGTCTGATAAGTAAGCTAGTTTAGCACACCATATTTTATCTTCCAACAAATAAACAAAATCATAGTTTTTATTTTATTCAAAAAATATTTTCATTTTGTCTTTTAATTCCAGTACACAAAATCACCTTACAGTAACAATTGGATGTTTCGCAGATCGCAAATTTTCATCTGTATACACAAGAATTATTGCGGCTGCAGTGGAAAACCTCCATGTTGTTTCAATGCAATGGAATCATTCGTATGTAAACGTCCCTATTCAGAAGAAGAAAATTCGTATGAAAACGTTTCCAAAGGACGGGCAACCTGACGTGTGAGCCGACTTGAGGCATAAAAATAAGTTTATGATTCCAAGAAAGAATGCGTTACAGAACAAGTAATTAAATTTTTTTTTATGGATTTAAATACCTATTCCAGTTAAAATAATTTGTACATTTTCTTTTTAAGTTATAATATTTAATAATTTTAACATATTCATATATATATATATAAGTACTTTTCTTTAATTTAAATTTGACTCGTAATTAAAAAAAGTATTATAATTCTACTATATACATTTCTAAAATTTGGCAGCACACAAAAGTGCCATGGCACAGTGGTTGAGAATCACTGTTCTAGAATTTTGAATGCATTGTGTCATACAGTTGCTGAATGTCACTTAGTGGTATGGAGTTCCAAGCTTGTTGTACTTTAATCAACTCTGAAACACTCAGTGCTGGAGTTATCGTCCAATGACATCCCATATGTGCTCAATTGGAGACAGATCTGGCGAACTCGCAAGCCAAGGTATCATGCCAACACTCTGTAGAGCACGCATGCTGCGTTACAACAGTGGTGTGAGGGCGAGTATTATCCTGTTGGGTGGAGTGAGTGAATATTAACGTCACACTATTCAGCTACACGAGGGCTTTTGGCGACGGTCCGCATAATTTTGAACCATGGTCAAGTGACGCACACACCTGAGCTAGCACCCCCTCTCCTAACTACCACACCAACGGGAGGACGTTTGAGCTCTCGACAGATTTAACATGCATCGCTCCCCTACACGGTGGGTCTTCAGTGGTACTGGGATCGAATTCATGACACGCTAGCCATGATCCGATGCCTAGATCACTTGGCTACTGCGGCCATATTATCCTGTTGGTAAACTCCCCTTTGAATGCTTTTCATAAATGTCAACACTATAGGTTGTATTACAGACTGATGTACAAATTTGCAGTCAGTATGTTTGGGATAACCACAAGAATGCTCCTGCTGTCATAGGAAATTGCTCTCCACACCATGATTCCAGGTGTAGGTCCAATGTGTCTAGGCTGCAGAAGGTTTGGTTGCAGGCATTCCCCTGGCCTCTTTTGAACCAATACATGGCCATCACTGGCACCAAGGCAGAACCTGCTTTCACTAGAAAACACAACAGATCTCCGTCCTCCAATGAGCTCTGGCTTGACACCACTGGTATTGCAAGTGGCAATGGCTCGGAGTCAGTGGAATACATGCTACAGGGAGCTGTACTTGAAGTAACTGATTTCTAACAGTTTGTTGTGTCACTGTGGTATCAACTGTAGCTCGAATTTCTACCACAGACACAATACGATACACCACAGCCATACTCCGAATATGGCAGTTTTCCCTCTCAGTAGTGCCACATGGCCACCCGGAACCCAGTCTTTTTGAGGTAGTACCATTCCTTTACCACTGCTCCCAACTATCATGCACAGTGGATACATTCCAGCCAAGACTTTCTGAAATATCATGGAAAGAAAATCCACCTTCTCGTAGCCCTATTAAGCGACCTCGTTCAAACTCGGTGAGCTGTTGATAAGGGCTTCTTCATCTTCTTGAAGGCATTCTTGGCTAACCAACTCAATACATCAAATTTCACAGACAAATAATGCTCATGAACTATATAGCACGCATTTAAAGCAACTCTGATTTGAAAGCGCAGAATGGTTCTACTGGTGCCACACCAGTGCGAAATTTGAATCTATGTCAACTTTCAGATGAATAAACACGCTTACCAAATTTCGTTTATCTACACAAGTCTTTCTTGGTGTTGGAATTTTTTCCCCATCAGTGTACAATCATTTAAACAATTGTGTGACCCTTATTTTTTTTAAATTTAAATTTACCCACACTCCATTCTTTTATCTTAAGAAACTATTACAGACCTTAGATTAGATTGGGATCCTATGTCTCATCACCATAGAATTAGAAAGCAAGAGGGTTCAGGCTGTGACAGTTCATTCATGCCTTGCACTACCTATATCACAGAGGACAGCTTTGAGGACAAATTGAGTTTGTCAACTAGGAATGTAATTATGGTTTGAAATATTTATTTAAATGGTAGCGAGACTCGTCAGGGACTTCTTAAGACATGGAGCAACTGGGCCCAGGGCCTCGGCCACAACGGGGTCCTTATCTTGTTCTCAACTCAGCTTTAAAACAATTATGATTCGGATAATTTCATTGGTCAAATGTTTTTTTCTGCATTCTCCTAAAAACTCGGAATTTGGATGATATATCAACTGGCTATATGTGATGATTGTAGACCGTGTATAAGCCTAGGCTTACCACCATACACTATCATTACTCCTTCAGCCAAAAGGTTGCAGTCAGTTGAGATGGCTTGAACGATTGTAAGTCAGGCACATTTATTTGTTTTGGGCTATTGCTCGTATGAGTATTTGACAATGTATACTATGTAATTATGACAATATATACTTAATTTTAGGGTCACATGGAGGGCCTACATTTGTGTAGGGGCCCAGGGCCTTAAAAAGTCTTAAGACGTTCCTGAATCTCGTAATTTATTGAAAAATGTCTATATAACTGGCAAGTACTAATGGTTATTTTTTAAATTATTTATGGTAGATTAAACTGTTTCTTTGGAAAAATGCTAACATTGTAGATTACAGGTACCTTATTTTTTAGGAAAAAGGCAAAGAGCATTGTTGAATAAATTAGAAAAATGTACTCTTGTTAGAAAAAAAAATGTCTGAAGAAAAGAAATTAATGTAAGGTTACATCAGATGTAAATAATTTATTTAGTTTATTCAGGCTAACGTTTTGGAATACAATCTAAAAATATGGAGATCTTCATAAAGCTAAGACAAATAAGATCAAAGAATTATTTAAGGCAAAAATAACTTAGTTTTGTATGAATTTATTGAGATGGTAAATTTCTACCTGCTTTAGATAAGATTTAAAACATGATAAAGATCAAGAAACTTAAATTAGAAAATTCTTTGGGGAAGGAGAAATTTATGGTCCTCGCAATGTCCAAGGAAATTGAAATTTGGATGATAAAACGTAAATTTTCTGTTTTGATACAATAAGTTTCAACACTGGCTGTTCTAATGGTGTAATTACATTGAAACAAACCAGAGTTTGTATTAGTATTTGAGCCAAAGTTGCTATTTTAACATGAGAAAAATCAAGACTTAATATTTCTTAGGTAATACAATGAAGGAAATTTTCTGAAATTTTTTTCTGTTTTGATACAATAAGTTTCAACACTGGCTGTTCTAATGGTGTAATTACATTGAAACAAACCAGAGTTTGTATTAGTATTTGAGCCAAAGTTGCTATCTTAACATGAGAAAAATCAAGACTTCATAAGATTTCTTAGGTAAAGGAATGAAGGAAATATACCACCTTATTTTCATGCTCAAGTTGTCTTTGGCGTCACAAGTAGCCCTTTTTTGTTAATGGCAGTTATTAATTATCATTTATCAAAAGAATTAGTAACAGAACGTTACTCTGAAGAATTTCTTAGAAAAATTACCAGATAGTTTTTAGGTTCATAATTGCAAAACTAGTGTACAAAATAATGCCGAACTAGAAACATTTGACGAATCTGCAACTAATGTAATGAAAAGAGGAATGTTTGATTCTGTTTGATTTCAGAGGATGGGAAAGTTCTACCATTCCTGCATCTTCAGAAAGTACAATATCACCAGTATTAGGACTGATTTGGAACAAAAATTTTGATGCCTTAGGAATAGACTCAGAATCTTTGAAATTTGATGAAAGAGAAAAGATAACTAAAAGGAAAATATTTTCACTGTTTAGTCAAGTATTTGATTCCATAGGTTCCCTTGTACCTGTTATGATTCAACCTAAGATTTTGTTGCAAGCCACTTGGCAAAATAAAGAATCATGAGATGATGAAATGAATCATGAAATAAAAAAGACATTTTTAAAATGGTGAAAACAACTGGAATAATGACTTTAATGAAACTGTTCCCAAGACTCACTCAGGACAAGAAATAAAACCAGTTAAAAGACTGGATTTATAACATTCTAAACCTTCTTTTTAATTCTAAAGTATTGGTTCAAATTTGTATCCTAATATTTTGAAACATTTGTAGTTATTTGTACTTTTTTGTTATTTCAATTTGTATGCAAATATTATCTTTATGTTTACTGTTTTTGAGTTTGTATCCCCAAAGTCAAGGTTTGGGGGAATGCTGCATCCCAATCAAACTCCATAAGAAGTAAGTTTTTCTTTTCGAGAGTGGCAACAGATGTAAGATAGAAAAAAAGCTGAAATGGAGTGCTTGAAAAATATAGCAAAAGAAAAGCATTTAATATGTTTGTGCTGTGCTGTTTTGATTTAAATATATGTTATTGATGCTTTCTTCAGCATTGTCATCTATGATCAAAACTCCTTACATTCATTTTTACAATCAATCCTAATAGGAACTACAAATATCTTACTGACCAGAGCTTAAGGGGAGTGAAACAAATATTAACCCTTAACTTATAATAATAAAGATTCACTTATCTTTGATTTGGAATACAGACACACTGGCTTTAATTTTAAATATTCACTCTATGCAATAACATTAAAATCGCGAGTCCTAATCTAACTTGCTAACTAAACACAAGTATCTGTCAAGTCACTTTCACAATTACACTCCTAACCTTCTTTAGCAAATCCATTCGCAATCTCCTCATTTCAATTTCACTACGCTTCAAATAGAAATCCTAATTTACATAAGTCACAATTCCTTAACAAAGAGAAGTTCTCAAATCAATCAAGCAATCCATACAACAGATATTACTAGAGATTAATTTTCAAAACTTGTTGAGAACTTGATACATTTCTAGAGCAGCAGGAAAACAGAGAAAAATTACGTATTTCCCATATTGACACCCCCATTAATGGTATAAAGTGCTTTTGAACCTGAGTTACAACATAAAAAGTAACCCATATATTTATTTCTTAAAAAAAAAATTAAAAAAGGAAAATTACTTGGACAAATATAAATATTTGAATGAACTATGTGGTAGAAGTGAAGTACTCAACAATATGAATCATCTTTTTAATGTGTTAAAAAATGAAAAATTAAAGCATAATTATTGGAAGCTTATGAATTATGTATAATTTTATCAGACAAATCTCAGACTCAGTTGTCAAAATAAGGCTATTGGGGGCTCTACATCATACATTATGGATGGCAATTTACTATTTTAAAATGTTTTTATTTTGATAACAATTGGGTTAAAAAGCATTGCTACTTGTTTCTTAGTGGCAGTTGGCTGTTAAAACATAGTTCGGGAGTTTATCAATACAGTCAGTGCTCCATTTAATAATTTAATGTTTTTAAGACTTAAAGAAATATCAAAACATAAACAAGGGTTTTGCATTAGTTGCTTTGAAAAATTTCACAATCCTTAACTATTTTAAAAATGTGAGTCAACTCTTACACTAACATAAGTCAACTATTTAAGCAATTTTCAATAAAAATGTTAATATTACTTCCAAAATGTGCATCATACAAAAATTGAAAAATGTTAAAACTGTGTATAATATAGATTAAAGTATTTCCCCTTCTCTTAGATAAAATTTTAATTTTGATGCCTATTTCATTTATTAAGAATACTGTTACCAGACATTTTTCTTTCAAATTTTAGATTCTTTTCAATTTTTAAATGTTTCCCAAAAAAACCTGAAATTTCAATTAGCAATTTCAAATTATGAATTTAAAAAATAACTTAAAATAATTTTTTAAAAAGGTATTTGCCCTGTTTCTTATTTTTTAAATTTAAATACAGCATAATCTTCTTAATTCTTATACAAAAAAAATATATAAAAATATGTACCTATTTTTTTTTCTTTCACAAAATAATTAACTTTATATCATAATAATATTTTATCACTGTTTAAAAATTTATCACTTACCAGCTGTTAAAATACCTTTGATACTTTGTGTTATGCTGGACCACGAAGTAATATCTTGAATTGCTGCAAAATAATGAATCAAACATTTTATAAAAGCATTTAACAAATAATTCTTCATGAAGTATTATTAATTTAAATACAAGGGACGTTTTTTTATTTCAACCTTTGACCAAGCTGTTAAACAGCAAACAAGTAGTCAAATGCAAGGAACTGCACTTCTCTCTAACAATGACCTTTGCTAATACCTTTGCTAGTCTGCCATTTTTGAGCTAAGTTGTTGACATGTAAGCACAAGTACAACTCATGCAACTTGCATAGTGCTATTCACTTTCTTCCAGCAGAAAAGAATAGTGCAAAACAAAGAAAGAGAAATGTTGACTTCTGTAATTGCTCTCCTACATAATAATGGTAGCCCTCACAATGCTGCTGAAACAGATTCTAGAGGAAGTTAATGGTTGATCCCTTGGCATAAAACTCATTTAGCATCAAGTGATTTTCACCTCCTTCCAGAACTGAACTAACTAGGTCAAAACTTCCAAATAATGTTCATGTACCTCTCACTTCCTCAACAAGAACAGTTTTTAAGGAGGGCATCAGAGAATCTTCATGGTGATTATGCCAGACAGTAGCCATGTTTGTACATAAATTTTGTAAAACATAATTTTTTCCCTTTACTCTTGTCTTCTTTTAGTGCTCCACCGAAGGTAAAAAAAAAAATGTCCCCCATAATTAAAAAATTAGTGCCGCCCATTCGGTATAGTGGTTAGTGATGCTGGCTGCAGTGCTGTTGGGCCTGGGTTCGAATCCCGGAGAAGGCATGGATGTTTGTTAATGTATAGTGCCTTAGCAGCATGGGGGTACTCTAAATAGCCAGAGAGTCACAAGTCCTCTTGTGAGGCTAGTGGAAGGGAAGAGAGGTGGGACGACCCTGACAACAACCAGGGTGTTCTTCCTCAAAATTGGGATGAAACAGCTAAATCATACTGTCACCTGTATGGTGCTGAAAGCTACAGCTAATGATGGGCGTACAACTAGCCCCTTGCCACAATGAATTTCGTGGGCCCACATCTGATGTTACTGTCAATCAGGTGGTGTTTGTGCCTAGTTTTTTATATGTAAAGTCCACATCAGATGACCCTGCAGTTTTTATAATTTGTATATATATATATGGCAATGTGTTTAGTAAAATTTGATACAGTTCATTGCTTGTGTGTGCTTGACTAAATAGGTGGTATAAGTAACCATAACAAAAAATTAGCATATCAATGATAAAAGTTGTCTTTTACAGCCAGTTTAGTAAACCATATCATTTTTCAGTTACAAATTCAAGAATATCACAAATAAATTAAGAAATGTAGCATTAACAAATATGTATTTTTTAATGGGTTTCAGGAAATAATAAAATTTGGCAACAGTATGATACTTGAAATGAAGAAATTATTGTTTAAGATGTCAGACAAAAAGATGTGTGTCTGCGAAGATAAAGAGATTAGAGGTATCTGCAATAAAGCTTGATGATACTACATGAATGATTGTTTATTAGTGTACCACAGTGGTCTATAAACTTTTCTGAGTGACAGAACCCTTAGAACTATAAGGTGTTTTCTAGGAATCTCATTCCTCACATACACACTTAAAAGAATATATCTTAAAATAATTAAATAGATCAACTTGTTAAAGGTACTTTACATAAAGACAAAAAAAAGTTTTGTATTTGGTTATTAAAATATTTTAATGTAATTTTTATATAATTTATTCAATAATATTAATTAGTGATCCAAATGTCACATACCCATATATTTTATTTAGTAATTGGGATATGTGCTTGCAATTTTTTTTTTTTATTTACACAAATGGTAGAAGTCTAGGTCTATTAAAATTATCTGCAGTCACATTTCATATTCTGCATTTATGTAGTTTTTATATTTATAGCCACTCAATTTGAGGAATATTTTTCACATAAATACATTGTTCTGAATGGCATTAAAGTGTTTATAGCTATGTGAGAAATCCTGTGCATTCTGTATGAATTTGCAGCCTAAAATTTCAGAGCTGTTTTTGCGTCAATTTAGATTTTAAGTTTGAACCTGTTGATATGTTAATATAAGTTGTTTCTACTCCTTATGTTTTTATCTCCTTTATAATATATCTTTTTTTACCACAAATGAAAAAAAAAAGTGCATTTTTCAAAAGAAAATTATTTAGTTCTGCAAAACATTGTACTAATGAGTATAAAATTATTTTGTGGGACCCGGAATAGTAAACAACAGAATACTCAAAATTTAGTAGGTAGTATAATATAAATAATGTTTTAGTATTCTTTTATTATACTATAATAAAAATTTAAAAGGTATTACAAAGCAAAACTAATATGTATAAATAAAATTTTCAGTTTTAATGACTGGGATGAGTTTAGATAGTCAAGTTTTAGATACTTGTGGTTATACATATAGAATGTGAATTCATTTTGCATACACATTTATAATTTTCTTCTCGACTTTTTATTGTGTCCCCAGGGCTCCATGGAACACAGTTTTAAGACCATTGGTGTACCACTTCAAAAAAATACAAGGAATTCACTTTTAATTTTAAAGTTAAAGATGATTATTAACTTTGACATCACTTTGTACTTACAATTGAGATGAAATAAAAGATTACTGCAACTGACACATAAATAAAATTAATATTCCTTTAATAGATAAGAAAATTTCATTTATATAACTATACATTACCTTTCTTAACCATGTCACTACATTCAGGGTCATGTGCCAGAGATTCTAAAACTTCTTCTATATCTCTGTGTCTGCCATCTTTATTCCATTTTACCAGTAAGTTGTGTTGAACTGTTTTTGGAAGAAGATTTAAATGATGTAATGTAGTAGCAGAACTTCCGTCTTGCTGTCAATGTGCAAACATAATATGTTAATGCATATATATTTGTATCTTTTGAGTAAACTGAATACACAGTTATTTCATTCAAGTTAACTATTAAAATAACATTAACGTTTCAAGATGTTAACTTGAAATGCTAATTTGAAAGATGGATTTTTCTCCTGCCATAAAATATCCTGTTTTAATTGTATGCAATCATTACACACACACATCAGATTTTAAATTCAATTTTTTATATACTTATTATTTCTTAGGCTCACTTGAATAGTAAAAGAAAGAAACATTCTAGTGTGGGTTTTTTCCCCAACAATTCAAAAATGAGCTCATATGGATTTTAAAAACCAGTTGCCTACTATGATTTCAGTTTTATTAAAATGAGAATTATTGTCTAAATATGAAATAAGTATTTACTATAGGTGTTTCTATGGAGGCATACTTGAAATTTTGGTGTAATATCAACTATCATTTTACAGTGGTTTCACTTGAAAATCAAAATTGACTGAAAATAAAAATCCTATTTAGATGATTGTGCATCTATACAAGTTACATGTAATATACAGGTGTGCATTTCTATTGTTATTGCATATAGCACACTCTGTTTATTATGTGAAATAATTCCTTTCATAGACTTGCTTCTTGCTTTCAGCTGACCTTGGGCATTGAGTACATTTAAATAAGTGTGATAATCTCAGATGAAAATATACAATTATTTTGTGAGCACACACAGAATTATTGTTGATAGAAAAAAAAAATTGTGATACACAAAAATATGCATCATACATGTATTAATATAGTCTGAATTCATTATTTGTCTTATTAATTCATTCAAAATATATACTAAGAATAAATTTAGAATTTAAATTATTATGAAATCTGATGTATAATGTGCACTTTTAACACAAAAAATGATCAAAATTTAGGGGTGTGCATTATATGCCAGATATAAAAATGAGAGCTTTAAAAATAAATAAAAAAAACATAAGCATAGAGAACAATTAGACTTCTAAATATATCAAAATACTGTTTCTTTGAAAGAAATAACTTTCCTTATTAACTTATAGGGTTGTAATTCTTTTTCTCCCCCATGGAGCTGTGGATTGGTATTTTTACCATTGCAGACCTAGAACATTTCCCAAGAGCTGGTATCACTTTTTAGTGGGGCACCACATATGAGATACTAATCGCTGCAAGTAATTTGGATGCCCAGTTTCCTCCTCAGAGGGAGGCACCTGAGCTCTGATGATGCAAACTTGTTCAAAGAATTTTCTTTTGCCAAGAGCACCCAAGCCAAACAGGCATTCAAGGGACTTTTTTTACATGCCACATAACCAAACAACATGGATGCTGTCAATTTTCTGCATTATGAAAATCCACCAACTGGGACAGGGGTTCAACCTGCAACCTCAGGCATTCAAGGCCAGCACCAAATCAATTACATCACCCAGGCAGCAGTTGTAGTTCTAGATGTGTACACTATTTTTTCTTAAGCTTGAATAAATTGAATAAATGACTTCAAAATATAAGAGCATTGTGCATGTGCATTTCAGATTTCTTAGTAAAAAAAGGGGGTGCATGGTGCACATTATACGGTGGTGCGCATTATATGCTGGATTTTATGGTAAATAAAACTAATTTAAAAACACATTTCATTTTTAGATTTCAGTTTATCATATTTATTTTGCTCAACCAGACAATAAAATAAAAAATATGTTTATAACAAAAATTTTGAAAAATTTCATTGGCTGCAAGATGTGAAATAACTGATGATACTGTCGATCATCAAAACATTCTGTCCACTGTAAAAAATTTACTAACTTTTTTCTTCTTAACAATTTCCTAGTGGTATCATTCTAAAACCTAAGGCCTGACGTTATTCAGCCTTCAGTGAAAAACCACAACTTTTAAAAGTAAAAAATATGCATAAGTAACAGAGGGTATATGAAAATTTTGGAAAAGCCAAGGTAAAAGAACGGCAAGAAAAGGTTAAGAAACACTGTACTTAAGCTATATGAGAGAAGATTATAGATAATGAACTTAATTATTTTGATGTATCAACAACATTAGCTAATAATGAATTTCCTAGCTTTATCTCTGTATGATACAGATCTATTCTATACAACATGTAACAGCAACTATCATTCTACACAACTGGTTTTTAATCGGTCCTTCCTTTACTCAACTTAAACATCATTGGTAATTACTAAGCTTGCAGCCATAACAGTGACACATGCACACACACATATTTTTAATTACATCATAGTTTTGCATTAAACATAATCAAACATTCAAATAGTTGAAAACAGCTTCAAGTAAAATTTCAAAATTACACAAAAGAAAAACTTCAAGTGACTTTTCAGATAATGATTTAAAAATTTAACAAACACTGTGTGTACATTTCATAAATGAATTTAATAAATATTACTATTAGATAAAACTAGCTTTATATTTGCATTAAATTCTGAATAACAACAAACACATTTAAAATTTGATTATTACAAGTATCATTCCTTCTCAATTCAGTTCAACAGCCTAAAAATATTGAAAAACAATTTACTTCAGTCATCAATAAATCAAGGTGAAGGGGGGAAAAAACATTTTTATAGCTTACATTTATAATAAGATTTTTAATTCATTAAAAATCTTCCTGAATTTCCCAGCTCTTAAAGAAGTAAAATAATAAATTTTAAATTCTTACTGTTTAACAATTTGAAATTAAAATTAAATAAAATACAATGATATATTCAGAATCCTACTTTGCTTTAAATAAAGAAAGACTATTACAAAATTGTAAGCAAATAAGAAAGTTATTTCAAATCCTCTTCTGATGAGGTTTCTTTAGTTCAACCTCATTTCTGGTATTAATGACCATAGATTAAAACAACTATTATAATTCTTTACTTTATTATTATCAGTAAAATAAATAATTTTGAAAGTGCAATGAAATTCAAATCATTTGATATCTGTAGATAAGAAATTATACTGACCCCTTAAGTGCCATTAGCATATATATCCATCTTACTCAGCCATGAGTTAACAGCCCTGGACGTATAAATATGTCTTTCCAAAGTACAAATTTTTTTTTGTACTGGTATCAGTTAAACTATTTTGAAGACTTTGGAATACAATAAAATGATATTGACAGTATTTGTGAAGGATTTACTTATTTCAGAGAGTAATTTGATCATTTATGCCTTTTCTTTTCCCTCAAATACACCCCATATGCACGCCTATGCGAAAAATGGTGGCACTTGGAAGCAAATTGCGTAATTTCTAATTGGCAATTAATGGTCAAGAAAACCACACACACACAATCTTAGGTAAATTTTTAACATTTAACCTTTAGAAGTTTTTTTGAACAATAAAAATTTACTATTCATAACTAATGTTCAAACCTATTGAACCTTATATCTGGCATTCTTGTACCATCGATTTTTATTTTTAAAATTTTAATCTCGATTAACTACTATATCATAATAGAAATACTTACAATAATAAATTTAATAAAAATTTATATATTTTTTCTTTGTTAAATTGAAATATTTTTTTTTCAATATAATTGTAAGGCCCCTGTATCTTAAATGTTATTTTAGTTGCAAACTAAAAATGATCAAAAATATGTTTTATAGAAAAAAGAAAGAAAACAGCACATAAAAGAATAAGAGTAAAAATACAGAATATCTACACTAATTAAAATTCGAAGGTAAACAAACCTATCTATCTATCTATGTATGTGCGTCTATCTTCTCACGAACAGCACCACGCAGAAAGTCGCGGAAGGTACCAAAAGATCGGGAATTTTCCGGGGAAGCCGTATTGCCTATTTATATTCCGATATTGTAATTAGTTAAAAAGATATTAATTAAAAACCTTAAAACGCCTAATTGTTTTACTCCTGCCGGTTGTTTACTCGGCGGAACTTCCCTTCCGTTTCGGCCGAGCGCTAATCTTACGTTTTCCACCATATTAAAATTGTCATCTAATTTTCGGTGTCGAAATTAGACAAAAAATAATTACAGAATCGGAAAGATCATTTATTTCGCCACGACACGGTATATTTTTTTTTTGTAAAATAACGATATTTTCTATTTTTTTTCGAATTTTTTAAAATAGTGTTAAAACAGATGCGTTTTTATGAAAATTATTTCTAAATCGTTGGGTATGAATTACTTTTCGTGTTATTAAATCGATATTCTACACTAACTAACTTCAAGCCTTTCTCTTTTAGATCAATTCATTTAAAAAATAAAATTTTCAAAACTTTTTTTTTAAAGAATTTTTAAAAAGTAGTCTTAATTTTTACTTCACATTGAATAACTTCGTCATTTATGAAGATAATCTCACAAAACCTTTTTTCCGTGTGTACAGTAATATTATCCGTAACATATACGAAGATTGAAAAAATTGCTTCAAAATTACGGATTTAAAAAAGAAAAAATTGTGATTTTCGTAAACTTATGTTTTTTTTTTGTTTTTTTTTGAGAAATAAATTAAAAAGTAGCAATTTGTACATTTTTTTATTTCAAAGTACGTTATTTTTGAAAATAGTTGGTGATGTTTGAGAGCATTAACGTAAAAATTACGCCCTTAAAATAAAGGTAATGATTTTTTAAAATAATTTAAAATACGCGATTTTACATTTAGCCAAACATTGGTTAACTGTCTTGTGGCGGAGTGCTCAGAGCTCCCGCTACACTCAAGACTATAACTGCAGCACTGCCGTGCGTGGTCAATGCAAAGGAGGGTGTACGCCTCGCAGAAACCCGCCGGTCGCTCTTTTCATACTTGTCTTAAATTTTTTCTCCTACTGGACATTGCGTCGCCACACATTACTTTTCGTGTTATTAAATCGATATTCTACACTAATTAACTTCAAGCCTTTCTCTTTTAGATCCATTCATTTAAGAAATAAAATTCACAAAACTTTTTTTTTAAAGAATTTTTAAAAAGTAGTCTCAATTTTTCCTTCGCATTGAATAACTTCTTCAATGATTGAATTCACTTGCTGCATCCCCACTGATCTGAAATTTACTTCATTTTCAGTGCTGCCATTATGTAAGCAAATGGTATGTCACAATTAATTGCTAAATGAGCAATTTTAATCAATTTCAATAGAAAATAATTAATAAGTTAGTTTTTTATAATATACTTTTTTTCGCAGATACGTGTTTAAATAATTTAATTAACACAGAGTGGAATGAAAAACTATAAAATTAAAATTAAAAAAATTACATGTTTTTATCAAATAGTATTATTTTCTTTTTGAAAGTTTTTTTCAGTGAATGTTGGCATATAACTAGGTTTTCCCCCAAAGGTGGATTTTTAACACTTATATATGTTTAATCAAACATCCAAACGTTTCAAGAGCTATCTGTAGAATTTTTTTTATTAGTATTTATTGATAATGGATTTAAATTAATATATTTTTTTAAAATTAAAATGCATTTCTGAGATTCATTTAAAATATTTATCAGTATCGAAATTTTTGTTCTCTTTCATAAAACTTATAGTTTACTTTCCGGGAAATAAAAAATTGCAAGGAAAGAATTGGAAAGTGAGTGGGTGATTTTAAAATTCACCCTGTTTGCCTATTCGAAAATTTTTGGTGACGGAACTCGAAATTTTCAACCATTCTCAAGTGACGAGGACGACACCTGAGCTTTTCACCCATCTTTAAGAATTACCCCACCACACCAACGCAAGAACAAATTTCGAAAAAGGGAGTTTTTATGACATTGTTAAAGAAATCACTCACATCGCACGCACACACAAGTGCTATTGGCCTGAGGGAAACACGAAATTTCCATAGGGATGAAGTTATTCACTCGGTAAAACGAAAGAATTGGAAAGTGAGTGGGTGATTTTTAAATTCGCACTGTTCGCCTATTCGAGGGTTTTTGGTGACGGACCTCGAAATTTTCAACCATGCTCAAGTGACGAGGACGACACATGAACTTTCACCCATCTTTAATAATTACCACACCACACCAACGCAAGAACAAATTTCGAAAAAGGGAGTTTTTATGACATTGTTAAAGAAATCACTCACATCGCACGCACACACAAGTGCTATTGGCCTGAAGGAAACACGAAATTTCCATGAGGGTGAAGTTATTCACTCGGTAAAAGCCCGTGCAACGCCGGGCTAAGCGGAGAGGAAAGAAACAAAGAAATCAAAGTAATTTCGGAAAATAATATTGGAAGTGCTGAATTTGTGAAGTTGAGTGAATATTAACGTCCCACTGTTCAGCAACACGAGGCCTTTTAGGGACGGTCCGCGTAATTATGAACCATGGTCAAGTGACGCGGACGACACCTGAGCTGGCACCCCCTCTCCTAACTACCACACCACACCAACGGGAAGACGTTTGAGCTTCGACATATTTTACGTGCATCCGGCCCCTACACGGCGGGTCTTCAGTGGTACTAGGATCAAGAATTTGTGAAGAGAAGGGAAAATGTTAAGCAACAAAGCCATGACACGCACTCACATCGTACGCGTCAAACACTACAAAAGTGTTGGCGTTAGAATAAGGAGGAAATTAACATGGGGATTAAGTTATACCCTCGGTATAAGCCCGTGCAACGCCGGGCCATGAAAGCTAGTCTTACACTATTAAAATTCGAAGGTAAACAAACGTATCTATCTATCTATGTGCGACTATCTTCTCAAGAACCGCACCACGCAGAAAGTCGCGGTAGGTACCAAAAGATCGGGAATTTTCCGGGGAAGCCGTATTGCCCATTTATATTCCGATATTGTAATTAGTTAAAAAGATATTAATTAAAAACCTTAAAACGCCTAATTGTTTTACTCCTGCCGGTTGTTTACTTGGCGGAACTTCCCTTCCGTTTCGGCCGAGCGCTAATCTTACGTTTTCCACCATATTAAAATTGTCATCTAATTTTCGGTGTCGAAATGAGACAAAAAATAATTACAGAATCAGAAAGATCATTTATTTCGCCACGACACGGTATAATTTTTTTTTGTAAAATAACGGTATTTTCTATTTTTTTTTCTCGAATTTTTTTAAATAGTGTTAAAACTGATGCATTTTTATGAAAATTATTTCTAAATCGTTGGGTATGAATTACTTTTCGTGTTATTAAATCGATATTCTACACTAACTAACTTCAAGCCTTTCTCTTTTAGATCAATTCATTTAAAAAATAAAATTTTCAAAACTTTTTTTTAAAGAATTTTTAAAAAGTAGTCTTAATTTTTACTTCACATTGAATAACTTCGTCATTTATGAAGATAATCTCACAAAACCTTTTTTCCGTGTGTACAGTAATATTATCCGTAACATATACGAAGATTGAAAAAATTGCTTCAAAATTACGGATTTTAAAAAAAAAAAATTGTGATTTTCGTAAACTTATGTTTTTTTTGAGAAATAAATTAAAAAGTAGTAATTTGTACATTTTTTATTTCAAAGTACGTTATTTTTGCAAATAGTTGGTGATGTTTGAGAGCATTAACGTAAAAATTACGCCCTTAAAATGAAGGTAATGATTTTTTAAAATAATTTAAAATACGCGATTTTACATTTAGCCAAACATTGGTTAACCGTCTTGTGGCGGAGTGCTCAGAGCTCCCGCTACACTCAAGACTATAACTGCAGCACTGCCGTGCGTGGTCAATGCAAAGGAGGGTGTACGCCTCGCAGAAACCCGCCGGTCGCTCTTTTCATACTTGTCTTAAATTTTTTCTCCTACTGGACATTGCGTCGCCACACATTACTTTTCGTATTATTAAATCGATATTCTACACTAATTAACTTCAAGCCTTTCTCTTTTAGATCCATTCATTTAAAAAATAAAATTCACAAAACTTCTTTTTTAAAGAATTTTTAAAAAGTAGTCTCAATTTTTCCTTCGCATTGAATAACTTCTTCAATGATTGAATTCACTTGCTGCATCCCCACTGATTTGAAATTTACTCCATTTTTAGTGCTGCCATTAGGTAAGTAAATGGTATGTCACAATTAATTGCTAAATGAGCAATTTTAAGGGGAAGCCCGTCAGTTGTTTAACATCTTACATGACATCTAGATGGCGTTGACTTTTGCGAAATTTTTGGCACAAATATTTTTCTGAAGATTCCCAAGATGGGCAATAAATTTCTCTCTCGGGTACTCCTCTCAACAAAATTCTCCCCTCAGCGAAAGCCGACGCTCGCTAAGAAATGGGGGTAGGAGGGGGGGGGGTGACAATCGTAAAATTGGTAGTTCTTTTTCAGGGGAGGGAGGGTTAAAACAGCAGGGAATCTTGTCCATGGAAGAGTTATTTCTGGACAAAGATCAGTGGTCAAACTTTTCGACTCACGGAACCCTTAAAACTTTAAGATGTTTTCCGCAGTGTTGGATAAAACGACATGGAGATCCCTAGGCAGTCCAGTTCTCGGGGCCCTGTAGCCTAATAATCTTATAACACAACATTTTAGCAATATATTTCATTGCACAAATAAAATAACAGATAATCTGCGAATTAAAAAATATGTAACTAAACACTAATTATTTATTAGAATCTGTAATAAAAACTAATTCTTGCAGCAAAAAATAGCTAAATATTTGGGTTTTTTTTTAAATTTTTGGGGCCCCTAAAAAGAGTGGGGCCTATAGGCAATCACCTACTCCACCTAATGAGTAATTCGGCACTGGTCTTTGGGGAATCCCATTCCACACTTAAAAGAATATATCTTAAAATAATATTTAAAGTATATAGATAAACATATATTTTTGATGTTATATGAAGAGAAAATTTAAAAAATTTTATTTCTTATTAGAAAATTTTATGATGTAATGTTAATGTTATTTATTCATTGATAATATTAATTTGTGATCCAAATGTCACCTGCGCATGCATCATATTTAGTAACTGAGATATGTGTTCACATTTTTTACACAAACTGTTGGCCCTTGGAAATTATGTGCAGTAGCATTTCATATTCCGCGTTTAATTCGTTTTTATATTTTGTTTTTGTAGACACTCGCGTTGAGAAATATTTTTCACTTACTAAATACATTTTTGTGAATGGCATTAAAATGTTCACAGCTATGTGAGAAATTCTGCGTATTTTGCAAGAATTGGCAACCTAAAATTTTGGTATTCTAGCTTAAATTTAAATTTTAGCATTGAATCTCTTGATATGTCGATAAATTGTTCCATCTTCTTCATTATAGGTGTTTTTTCCCCCCACAAATGTAAAAGGTTTTAGAATATTACACTAACTAGTACAAAATTACTTTGTGGAACTCGGGATAGCAAACAATAGTATATTCATAATCTAATAGATAAAGAAAGAAAAGTTTTAAATTCATTTATTATAAAACAATAAAAGTTTAAAAAGTTTTTCACAACAAAGTTAAGTTATGTATAAATAAAATTTTTAATTTTAATGTATGAGATCCTTTTTAGATAATTGTGGTTATACGAACTTCATGAGAACTTGAATCCGTCTTGCATAAACATTTATAATTTTTCTTTTCGATTTTTTTTTTATTGTGACTCGTGGAATCTCAAGGTTCTGTGGAACACAGTTTGAAGATCAATGCTCTAGATAAATGATGTAGAGAATGAAACTGTGTGTTTAATTTTTTCTGAATAAATGATTTTCAAAGGAAGAATGAGTGGATTTAAAGCAATGAAAAACTTAATTTCACGTTTTAATATGCTGTATTAAATGAACAAACAATATGATACAATTTTACATTCATGCGATAGAAAAGGGGTTGGCAACCTATTTCACGAGTTGCACGCGGCACAATTCTCAGTGGCACTCTGCACTACTCAAGAAATGTGTCAGTTTTTGAGAGGATGGAAGTTGATAAATTTGTAATGGATCTTATTTGAAATAGATCTCCAAAATTATGGACAGTTACGAAATGTCAAAAAAATTGGAAAGGTAACTCCAAAGATAAATTTACAGCTTTTTTGTAATTTATTGAATGCCATTGCTGGAGAGATTTAATTGTTTCAAAAGAGAAAATTGTATGCACATTGCTCTCCGTTTTTGGTTCTAGTTATCTAAGTAAGTAAAAAATATTTCCTCACAAAAAAAATATTTTGAGTCCGCATAGAAAATCAACAAAGAGTTATCTCAATTTTCTTCTAAGACCAATTCTTACCTATAAAATCTAATTAAATATTTTTCAAACAAAATGCGCAAATAATAACTTCATTACATTACTTTTAATTATAAATAGCGGTACAATAGCATCACGTGTATCTGAAAAATATTTAAACAATTTTTAAATGAAGGAAGTACAAACAAAAGAAAAAATATTACAATTTTTTTCCCCAGCGTTTCTCAGTACAAATTCTGAAATATATCAACATTGATAAAAGCATGATATATTTTATGCTGCATATATATATAGATTAAAATACAATTTTTAAATCACATACAATTATTGATTTTAATATACAATAACATAAATTTAACATTGATACCGTTGGATAACCATAAGATTATTTAATTTTTACGCATATTTGGCAACAAAATAATAGTATTGTTTTATGTAGTGGATGAGACTTGATGCTAATACAGTTTTTTCAAATATTTATCTATTAATTACCAATTAATTAAATAAATTAATTACAGGTTTTCGACACCAACTTAGATTCGTCTCCATTATTGTAACATTGTAAATGCTAAAACAAAACAATGACAAAAGTTAGCCGAAAACCA